>JAWWEX010000084.1:3047872-3059573 GCA_035583215.1 Arremon brunneinucha | reverse complement strand
GCTTTAAGGCGATGGTGAAGGAAAGGAGTCGGTTCTGATGGAGGGTTTGGATCCAGAGCTTTTTTCTGGCCCACAGGGCTCTGAATGCAGCACCAGCTCCAACAGGACTCCCTGAGCCCGTGGTTGCTGCTCCTTTGAACCCCGGGGAGAGGAGCAGGGAAGGGGTAGGGAGCCACCAACCAGGTACACAGAAGAAGGTCTGAAGGGACAAAGGACACCTGGATTGCTTAATGTCTCTCTAGGGGTAGAGGGCATCTTTTGAATTCTGCCAATCACTCGATGCCCTTCTGGAATGCCAGGCCTGACAGGGGGCAAGGGAGGGTGAAGGAGAGGTGATTGACACACCTGGGGAAGGAATCTTCAGAGAGAAACCCGGGGTATCTGAGGCAAACAATGACATCACACTGCAACAAACAAGCACACACAGGTAGTCCTCCCTCCGCAGCGCTGCCAGCCAAGCACCCAGCAGGCAGTAATGGGAGTGAGAAACTCCTCACCCACGGCCGAGGCTCCACTTACCCACTCCGAGAGGCACCGGCACTGCTGGGCCCCGGGGACCGACCACACCGAGCGTCTGAGCCGGCACCTCCTTCGCGGCCACAGCCACCCTCGGCCCCCTCAGCGCCCGCTCCAGCTGCGGCTCCATAAGCAGCTTATCCCCCCGATTAGGTCGGTCACCGGGGCTACAGATGGCCGGGGAAAGCCGCTCTGGGCCATGGCTAATTAAAGCCGGGGCCCGGCCGGGGAGAGGGGGGCTTATGCCGAGCGGGAGCCGTGCCTGTCCCGGGCAGTGCCTCAGGACACCGCCATGGCTTCCTCTTCCCCCTCCTTTCCAACCCGAACCCGCCATGGCTGAGGGAGGCACCTGCCCTGGGCGGGCTGGGCTTAATGCTGGGAGTTGCCTGCTCGCCACCAAAACGCCGGGCACAGCAGGACCTGAGGGTTTAAAAAAACAAATCAAAACCAGCCGAATGGAGCATCGAAGCTGTGTGGGTGAGGAGATCTCACTGAGACCCCCTGAGAGGCAGCAAGGCCGTGCTCTGGCACAGCAGCCCCGTGAATCCCCTCACGCCCTCTTGAACAAGATACAAACATTCTCTTCCTCCTCAGCCAGGAGAGGGGTCTGTTTTTATCATCACTTCTGATTTACCAAAATAGGTATCCTTGAGGCACGGTAAGATCAGTGTTACTCGTGCCTTGCTCTGCTTCTTGGAGCTCCCAAATGTACCAAATTTGAATTCCATGAATTCAAGAATTCCATGAATTCCAAGAAAAACGCATGGCAGGTCAGCTAGATGGGTATTTCCAATGTATAACATCTGGAAGGCCTCCCTAGATATAACTGATTGTGCCAACACCCAAACCCCACAGCATTAAAAGCATGATTTTCAGTCTTTGGTCCATGGATCTAGGTAAAAAAAGCATTTAAATGTCTTATTCAGGGCTCTGTGCTGTCACTCTACAGTTCTAAAGAGCTGAAAAAAACCCATTCATATAAAGGCTCTGGAACTCCACAAGCCCCAGCAATTTCTGCCTACTCTTTCCTTCTTTGCCATCTAATCACAAGAACAGACCAATTCCTAGTCTTGTGCCCTATTATATGTAAAGTCTGTAAAAAGAATGTACAACACTTTTATGGCATTTATGTGCTTGGTTCAGGTACACCAAGAGGTCAATGTAGTGCTTGTGCTGCAGAGGAACAGAAGCATCTGCTTACGTTTGAAGTGATGCAAGTTGGAAGAAATCTGCTTGGTTTTAAAAATACAAATGGCACGTTTCTGGAGCTTAGAGCAAAGTCAACAGGGGTCTTGGTTACTGAAGAATCAATGCAGCAGAAGGTCTTGTCAGGAGAAATGCAGTTGTAAAATAACAGATATAAACTTTGACAATGAACTCGCTTCAGAAAAATACCTATCTTCCTAGCACTAGAATTCTGCCAAACATGCTCATTTTCTTCTGAAATTTGGTCGTTTGCATGCTTCTGGGGTTTTGTTTGTTTGGTTTTCTTTTTTTAGAATCTTACCTGAAAGCCACAGCAGGACAGATTTATCGTGAATAACAACAGAATCTGTAGTTTGTCACACCCAATGGAACTCACATCTACAGTGTAAGTAAGTCCATCTTTCCTCAGTCCCCATTTTACTAGCCCATCTTCCCACCCACACAATTATATGCAGAATTTTCTACTTCTCAGAGTAAAGCTTAGGCTAAAAGCCATCAGAGCCCTCTAGACCTTCTCTCATAATGACCCTCCCAGACTGCCTGGCTACAGTCCCAAGCCCTCAGAAAAAGCTACATTTTCAAATGAGACATAAGTGACCAGTGTAACTCTTTCTAACACAGAAAAACTGTGTTCATTTTATAGTTTTCTTAGAAAAATTTAACATTTCAAGTTCTGTTAAGACAATCAGCTGAAGGCAAAAGGACATTTCAAGGCACAAAGGATCTGTAATCTACATTCAACAGTCACTTTAAGTATCCTGAAGGACATTCAACTTGCATAAAAGCATCAGTTAATAAAACCCAATACCAGATACTGGGAGCACAAGAAGTTAAATAATGCCATCAAAAACAGATCTTGGGAACTCCTAGGTGTTTCCTGGAAACATATCTGCATAAAATCAGGCTAAACTGTGTTGCTTTAGGGCAGTCCATGAGCCTTTTAAAGATTGCTTGTCCAGGAGTGCTTTGAGTGGTTCTCTTATAAAGAAGAGGAAGCACAGTGGAAGACTGTAGGAGGTGCATGAATCACATGTACAGAGGATTTAGGGGGAGGGAAGAGAGTGTTGGGATTACACAGTGCTTAATATGACACCTCCAAGATCTTCTGGACTTACTGCACAACCCTAACCTTTAGGTAGGCAAAAGAAATATCAGCTCTTCTCTTGTTTTCCCAGTAGCAGGTGCTGCTCAGTGGGAAGAGGAAGGCCTGGCTGGGTAAGGGCAGTGTCAGTGCTGGCTGCAGGGTGCTCAGTAGGGTGGCTGGGCTGCCTTGCTTGAGGAAGGCCACTGAGGAGGAGCCTCTGGCTGATCAATGGGCTCGTAGCCGCTGCTGTCCCGGCCTGCACTGCTGACACCTGTAAGAGATGGAAGAGAACAAGCTTGGCACAAAGGCAAAAGCACAAGAACTGAATGCTCTAGGAGAAACAAAAAGCTCAGGAGCACACATTTTACCAGCTCCCCCAGCACCTGTGGTCTGTGATCCTCACTAAACAATGGGTAAGAAAAGTCATCCTTCCAACATGCCTGTTCTTTCCTTGAGAACCACTCTCTTAGCAGCCACATGGATGTGTGGAAAGCAAAACCCACAATGCCCCATAGCAGCACAACAGGCTCCTGTAACAGTGCATTTCAGCAAGATAAAGTGTATGAGAACTCAGGGAAAAATGAACAGAGCCAGAAGCTGCAGGAGCTGTGGCTAGCTGACAGCACAGATTTAAAGGAATGCTACATCCATGAACCACTCTTCCCAACAATGCAGCTATGCTCAAGTGTGGTCAAATTGCCTCAAATTTGAGTCCAACAGTGCTCCTAACTACACCATGAGCCATTTGCCTGTGCAAAATCATGTTACTGTCCAGGGGATGAGCAGGGAAAGAGGAGGCAGAGAATATCCATGGACAGCTCTTTATCTACAGGCATTTGCCATGGGGAGAAGGCAACCTGAATCACAGCCAGCCACCAGACTATGAGGGATTTGTTCTAAGCAGCAAGGATGCTCCCAGGCAACAAAGAGGGACTTAATGTAGAAGGAAAACAAGAGAGAAAAGGCCAGGAAAATTTCAACACTGGTGGGCTCAAAAGAAAATGCCAGATAGCAGGAAAATAAGAGGAAATTTGTCAGGCACATTCATCACAAAGCAACACACAAAATCTTGTAAGAAAGACAGTTCAGGAGAGGATATGAAACTACAAAGTGTCTTAACTCCCACCTGTGCCTGAGAGGAGACTCTCAGTTTGGCATAGTGTGGTTGAAAAGAAGTGCAGGAGATGAACTCCTCAATGATTCCAATACTTTCTATACATACATTGAATCCCTATGACAAGCACAGTGAGCAGCTAATAAAAAGTGACACAAAAAAGGCACTGCAGGTGACACATGCCTCCTGACCCAGGAGGCATAAGACATATCCATCTGCATTTTCACAGGTAGCTGGCAGAGATGACATCCACACTCCTCTAGCAAAGAAGTGCAAATATCTCTCATGGTTTCTTTCCAAGGCTTCTCCTCCCCTGCAGGTTTCCACCTCTTTTCACAGGAGTGTGATCTTTGCTGCCACCAAAGCTTCCAGACACTGTAATGCAGGTACACCATCCTTTGTCTGGCACAGCCTTCTCAGGATGACAAACAGCACTGTGACAGGCTGCAGGTTTTGCCAGCATGAATTCAAACAACAATCCCTGGCAAACAACAATCCCTGGCAGCTGCCCAGGCATGAATTACTACCAGGAATGCTTGGCAAAGCTGACCAAGACCCAGAACACCTAGCCACAGCCCATCCTGTCTGGCAAATCTTCCACATTAGAATTTTCAAATACAACCAGGGGAAAAATTAAATGTCTCCAAGCTAACCCACATCAGGTAAACTTTAGTGCTATTTTCCATGTGAGGAACAAAGTCCAAAGCAATCAAGGTAAATAGGACATGTGAGGCCCACATGGAGTTAGAAATCCAGCTTTATTTCCCTCTTGTTCATAATCCAGCCAGAGGAAATACTGCCTCTACTTTCCCCCAGAAGGAAAAAAAAAAGGCTTGACAAAGAAAGGACACCCAAAAATTTCCAACAAACACACAAACGCAGGAGGAGGAAGAGAGGAAAAGACTCTCAACACCATTGTGGGCAAAATGTCAAAATCTTCAGTTGTGCAAAGGGAGAGAGGAAGGATATAAATATAAGCCCAAAGACACACCAGAAGGACAAAATGGGATAACAAACATGAGCAAGACAGAGCAAGCACTGTCTGCCTGGAGTGAAGGCAGAATCCAGTTGCACAGAGCTCAGGCTAAAGTGCAAGGCAGCCCTGAGGAGGTGTCCCACATGGACATGGAAGCAGAAGAAGCTCCTACCTATGTTCAAGGTGTACTCTCCTCCACGCTCCCGATACATCCGATACACCAGGTAGCAGGACAGGGGTTTGAGGAGGAGGCTGAAGATGGCCATGCCCACACTGAACCGCTTGGCATCACTGAGGTAGGCGTGGGAAGGGTAGAAGATAGAGATGTGAATGATGTCTGTGAGGACTGTGAGCAGCAGGCCAGTCAAGAACTGGAAACAAGGACAGAGAATGGGACATGAACAGAGCAAGGGTTTAACCACTGACAGTAACAGTCAGTATCTGCTTCCTGCAAGATCTGTGTTGCACAATCGTCCTTCACCCCAGTGTCACACTGCACTCTTGGTACTGCCCCAGGCAGACACATACTCCTAGATCAATTATCCTGTATTTCATGCCTTTTCCTCTCAGATATCTTCTCATAATATATTATGATACAATATCTTCTCTCTAGAATTGATATTGTTATATAATCATGAGATATATGATTATATATATATATATCTTATATATCATGATACAATATCTTCTCTCTAGAATTGTTTATTTTTGTATGCCGATCTATTCAATGCTCAGAAAAAGGATTTTACAGAGCCCCTCCAACTGAAGCATATGAAACACTTTGAGTCCTCATCTGGCATTACAATTCACAACAGCAGGTTGTGAAAAAAAGGAAAATCAAGTATGTCTCATCTCTGAGAAGAAAAATAATTGACAGTGAATGCTTCTCACCATGGTTTACAGAGTTCATAGATTTATGAAATCTTAAAAAAAAAAAAAAAAACACCAACAAACCCACCCAAACAGGGAGTTTCTGTATTGGGAACAGCTGAAAATCATCACCAGCTCAAGGACTCTGCCCTCCACCCTCTTCCTGGGCAGCCTGGGGGAGAGCAGCACTTTTACACTCACCATCGTTATGGCATCAAGGGAATCTCGCTGCACAATGGCCCAGATCCCCACTGCAAGGACACTGAAATTTCCCCAGGCATAGGAGACAGGCAACATGTAATTCATGCATCCCCTGCCAAATGAGACAAAAAAATCCAGCTCACATTCACAATAAGCCTGCAACAGTTTGGTTTTATCCCTGTTCCCATACAAACACCTCACTCTTAGATTTAGGATTCTCTTGCAAACAGGGAGTGCTGATTCCCAGGGAACATCCCATTCCTAATTTGAAGGAATACCCTCTTCTCCCCCAGGCCAGACACTAATCACTCACCACACTGTGAGCAGCCAATGTACCAGAATGATAGCCTATGAAAAAAGAACAACAAACAGGAAAACAGGTTAGCATGAGGGGAGAACTCTGGGAGGATCAACATGAAATGGCACCATCTTGTTCCCAAGGGATGGGTGCAAGAGTGGCTTGGACCCATGAACCAGTGCAGAAGGATGGTGAAGCAACTGGGACAGTGAAGACAAAGCTATTTTTCTGCACATCTGTTGCTGAGTATGTCCTGTGGTGCTACACTGCAGTCATTCACTCTTCTTGTCATCTCTGTCAACATCTGATTCAGGCACCACTTAGCCTTTTCTAAATGGGTTATTAATTTTGGAACTCCAGAAGGGTTTGCACAGAAAGCCAGGCAATCTGATTAACGCTGTGCTAGCACAGTTTATACATGACCAATCTGGCATCCCATCACCAAAAAGGCCATGGATAGCCATGCCTGCAGCTCCAAGAATTTCCCTCCAGTCCTCAGCAAATCCTTCTTTTACCTCCTTCCAGTCTGTTCCATCTCACTGCAGTATTAACAGACCTGAAGGCTTCTTCCAGCACTCTGGGCACCTGATCCTGCCAGAGCACACAGCTCTTTCCATCCCACTGAAGCCACAAGGTCCCACTGCCAACAGTGCCCTGAGCAGCAGTAAGATAATGCTGTCACCAATTCTGTACTTTGCAGGTGTCCTTAATGATCCTGGTCCTTGTGCTTAATGGGACAAATCCAAGAAAAAAAGGATCATACTGTAATAAGTGCTACAAGGATTCTCTTCACCACCACTTGCCATTTTTGTAACCAAGGAAACAAACCCTACATGTTTATTCAGAGAAAATTAGGAACAAAAATATATCACTTCAGGTTTTTTCTACATCTATAGCCTGCTGGTCACTCCAGCAAAGGGAGATCACTCATATTTCCCTCTAAACATTTGTGAAAGCAAGAATTTGGAAGACAGGCTCTATTAACAGCCTCACCAAAGAAAGGCTGAAGCCTGGACATATCAGAGGATCCATGGGATACAGGTGCACTTTCATTTTTTCCTAGCTGTGAGAAAGGCTTCAAATTGGCATTTCTGCTGACCTTGGTATTAAAAAAACCAACCCCCCATTACCAAAACCCCTCTGAAGCACACTCCCCCCCACCAAAGGAAAAAAACAGAAAATTGGGAAATGAGTACCCAACAAAAGCCTAAGTTACTCAGCAGACACAGGAAAGCTGTATGCAGAGAGGAGCATTAAGACAAACAATAACTAAGATCTACTGACACCCTGCTAGATTCCTTGACTTAAAACATCTCTCTATGCTCTAACTGAAAACAAAACCAGTTGCTGGAGAAGAGAGTGAGGCTGTGAAGCTGTGACATAAGTGCAGCACAACCAGGACAGCACAGGGGTGGCCCAGCTGCTGGGCTCACACTGCTCTGCCAGGACACCACAGTGCAAATGATTTCCTGCTCTTCCTTCACTGCACTGCCCCATCCCAGCTGCTGAGCACTCACAGACTTTGCTGTAACTTCCAACACTCCTTAGACAGATTTCTACTGATTAATTTCTTTACTTGTTCATGAAAGCTTACAAAATGCTTCACCACCCCTCACGCTTCTCCTTCCCCTTCTCCCAGACTGTACCACAGACACTGGAAAAATTGCTCCTCAGTAAAATACAAGATATTCCTGGATATGAGAATGGAGACATGCAAATAGCGTTTACTCAAGAGACTATCACAACATCAGGAAAATTCTTAATTAGGTAGTATTTAATTGCATGTTACATACCCTCAAGACCCCTCAAAGCTCACCAGTTAACATAATTAGGCAGGGTTGGTTTTTTTGAAAGCTCTCTAGATCAATACTGCAGTTACTAAATTATGAAGTATGTTTAGTCATCAGCATAAAGGGCTGATACTATGAATGACTGCTGAAATAAAACCAAGATATTCCCTTTTTAGTTATTAATCCAATTTACCTGACAGTTCTTCAGCACACTATGGAATTGGCTGGTGATGTTGGTATGCTTTAACATAGAAAATACAGTGTTAATGAAAAACTACAAGTTACTATGAGAGATTAGTTAATTTGCAGGCAGTCTCCTGATAAAACAGCAGAAGAATTTAAAATGTTTCCATCTATCCAAGGACTTAAGTCTGTAGCTAAGACAGACATACATTTCTTCTTTTGAGAAAATAACTCCAAAGTTATTGATGAACTAGTGGTGAGAGCAGAAAATAAGAAAGGTGGGTCCTTTGTCTGCATCTCTTCTGGGAAAAAGGATGGCTTTGTAATTAAAAGCACCCCATTGGAAACTGGGGAGAGCTCAGGAGAATTCCTACCTCCTTTGCAAATCCCAGCATGAGATGGAACTAATTGCCAAGCATAAAAAGAGCCTAGGTCTGCCAGGGTCTCATTAGATGGGAAACTCTTTGGAACAGGAACTCCTTTAAACATGCTTCAGCACAAGATTGCATTTTGACCAAGTTGAAAATGAAACAGTTCCAAATTACAATTATTTTCTTGTTGTATCTAAATTTCTATTTTTGAGTGAGCTCACGTACTCTATGAGTGACATTCACCTGAGCACACACAAAACCAAAATATGAATCTGGGTGGCCACCTGTGAGGATGCTCCTCATTATTAGAAGAGTGATAATAATGAGAGTGCTTAAGCAGTGGGACAGGCTGTCCAATGGGGCTGACATGGCTCTGTTCTTTTTTTAAAACTCAGCTGATTTTTGACTTGAGCTATTTGATCTAACTTTGCACTTTGCCTTGCTTTGAGTAGGAGGTTTAATCACATGCCATACAGACATCTCTATTATTCCTTGCTTCTGTGACTTAGCATTTAAAAATGCCTAAGCACAAAATGTGTGTTTCCAGGCACATGAATGGTAGGGCTTTGTCCAAGCTTGATCAAAGTCAAACGTTGCATTTCGAGGCTCTGCATGATTATTTCAATAATCACAGGTGTCAAGCTGTCACGGCAAAGCATGGCTGTGCTGCTTCCCCCGTGTTTTACTGAGCATGGCTGTTAGAAATGAGCCAGTGGATCCTGTTCAATGAGCATGTTCCCCACCCACTGCAGGGCAAAGCCTGCCACCTTAATTTTACAGCTCTGCAAGGAGCTTAGAGCTACCCCAAGGCTAAGGTCCTGCTACATTCTGGCACAAACACAGCTCAGTCATGCAGCTTTCTTGGAACCACTTCTATCACAAGGCTCATCTTTATAATCTCACAGAACCAGTAAGCAGATCATGCCAATGAATAATAGCAGCGTGTGATATTTCCAGGCTCCTTCCTCACTTTTGTGGTATTTTACAGGGAATCAGGCCCCAACTCAGGAACAGAATAAAGTGTAGGTACAACTATTAACTCCTGATTCCTGTTTTTGCAGCTCAGAGCAGAAGTGGCAGACTTGGCAACAAGGAATTTCTTAATGCTGAAAACAGTTTGCCCAGGACAAGCTCACACTTATCTGGCAAGAGATTGGGGAATGGTTGTCTGAAACAAGGAGGAAAGGCAACATTTTAGTTTTAACTCATTCATTGAAAAGTCAGTGTTTTTCAGCTCCCCATCTCCATTTCCCATGGCAGAACATGTATTTTGTGTCGGCAAACTTTTTAATTAAATGTCCTTAGTTTTTACTGTTGTTTGAGCATGGGAAAAAATAATCAAATCAAGTTAAAAAACAAAGCAAGATCTTTTAATCTTCCTAGTGCCCTGGGAATCACACAGTAGTCCAAACTTGTCAGAGCAAAGTATCAGCTAGTTCCCAGAATGTAATATAATCCATCCACAAGCTGGGCCTTGAAAAATCCATTTGCTAACTTGCCTCTAATGAGGGAAGTTGCTTTTCTTGGTGAACTAGTAAGAGGGGTATTCATCATTATATGAACACCAATCTTTTCTTTAATACAGCCACATGAAAGCTGTCCTGTACAAAGCTGAGATAATACTATTCTCCATCCAACCCATAGGCAGCCTGGTCCAAGGCCACTGCTCACAGCTTAACAAATCAAATCAAATCAAATCAAATTACAACCAAGCTGTATTAAATGAAATCACAAAGTAGTTAAGCTGGGAAAGGACACAAACACCTAGAAATCTCAGGAGTCTCAAAATGTGAAAGACAAAAATAATAGAGGAAAATGTCATGTGTCTGATAAGACAGAAGACATCAGAATCAAACATCAACATCAAAAGCAAACAAAGTGTGATTTTAACATCGTCTGGCCAGAAGCAAGGAAGTGCTTCTTTCAAAAGTGAAAAATGCTATGTTACTGGTTAAGTCTCTTATATCTCCTTTCTGTGGTTATCACATATTCACTGAAATTTCCAAAGTGCCCACAAGTGGAGCCTGCCCTACCCAGCAGAGAAGCAATTGCAGTTATGTATCAGATGATAAGCCTCAAGTAAGTAGGGTTATTTTTCTAAGATACTTTGCCTGACAAGCAAAAGCTTTGTCTCCTCAGGATCTTGTGCAGTGTTTATCTTGGCTTAGCTCTGGTCAGCTGATCCAGAAACCTCCATGGACACTAGTTAATAACTTCAGCAATATCCCTGAAGTAGGGGCAAACTTTGGAGTCATCACCTGGTGGATTTAATCAAGAATCATAGAATACATTGAGTTGGAAGGGACCCATCAGGATCATCAACTCCTGGCCCTGCACAGGAGTTGCAAGAATTCCATCCTGTGCTTGACAGCATTGTCTAAATGCTCCTTGAATTCAGACAGGCTTGATGCTGTGACCACTGCCCTGCAGAGCCTGTTCAATGCCTGATCACCCTCTGGGGAAAACATTTTCCTGACAGCCAACCTAAACCTCCCCCCGACTCGGATTCAAGGCCTTCAGAACTTCTGCAGCCTTTGCCCACGTGATAAAAAAAGCAGAAACTTCAGTTCTTCCTCCTCAGAGGGCTCTGGTTTTCCTCCTCAGAGGGCTCGGTTTTTCCTCCTCAGAGGGCTCAGTTTTTCCTCCTCAGAGGGCTCTGGTTTTCCACCTCAGAGGGCTCGGTTTTTCCTCCTCAGAGGGCTCTGGTTTTCCTCCTCAGAGGGCTCTGGTTTTCCACCTCAGAGGGCTCGGTTTTTCCTCCTCAGAGGGCTCTACAGCTCCAGCAGGGCCTCAGCCAGGATCTGGAGCAGGCACTCGGCCGGAGAACATGCGAGAGGAGCAGGGTACAGGGAGGGCCGATCCGATCTGATCCGATCCGAGCGCCCGGGGGGCTCAGCCCGCCACAGCCGCCCCCAGCCGCCCTCCCGCTCGCCCGACCCCGCTCCCGAGCCCTGGGCCAGGGGAAGCCCCTACCTTGAGGCTGACGGCCGGCAGCTCCATGGCAGCAGCCCCGGGACCGCCGGCAGGGCCGGGCGCGGGGACGGAGAAGGGCGGGAGGAGCCGGGACACCGCCCCCGGCCCCGGCCGGCCCC
>JAWWEX010000084.1:3028858-3047694 GCA_035583215.1 Arremon brunneinucha | reverse complement strand
ACCCCCCATGAGGGGGGAATGATGCATCTGACTCCATCTTATCAGAAGGCTAATTAATTACTTTATTATACTATATTATTTTATACTGTATTACATTACATCTAAACTGAGTCTGCCAAGCACTCCACTGCACTCAATCTCGTGACTGTCAGCCGACAGTGCCGACACACACACACCCTGACAGGCCAAGGAAACAGAACGCCATCCCTTTGGGTAAACAAGCTCCATATTGCATTCTACTTTGGCACAGCAAATGATATGAATTGTTTTTCCTTTCTCTGAGGTTCAGAGAATGTGGAACCCAGAAATATTCTTGGGAAGAACTGTGCCTTGCTTTCCTCTCTGAAGAGAAACGTGGCTACAGGGAGCCCTTGCTGGGGTTCACTGAGTGGCAGCTGGTTAGAGGTGTTCCAGGGAGGAGGCAGCCTGGCTGCTCTGCCTGACTGATGTGAACCTCACAGCTTCTGGTCTCATTAATGCCTCGAAGGAGGGTGCCACAAGCACGGTGCCACACTCTTCTCTGTGGTACCCAGCCACAGGACGGTGGGCATAAACTAAAACGCCAGAAGTTCCAGCTAAACGTGAGAAAGAACTTCTTTACGTTGAGGGTGGCCGAGCACTGGGACAGGCTGCCCTAGAAGGGCATGGAGTCTCTCTGGTGACATTCCAAACCCAACTGGACACGTTCCTGTGTCACCTGCTCCAGGTAACCGTGCCTTGGCAGCAGGAGGGGGTAGCAGGGAGCTGAACTGGATGATCTCCAGATGCCCCTTCCAACTCTAACAATTCTGTGATTTTGTTTCAAAAGCCACCAGTAAGTTAAAAATATGCATATATCAGTTTCTTGGCTGCAAACACCCAGCCAAAGTGTGCTGGCTCAGATCACTTTGTTGGCTCCAAAAACCCAGCCAAACTCTTCCATCTGTTTGCACATGCAATGTAGTGAGACAAGGTTGGACATTATACTTTGATTGTAATCAGTGTCTGGGTAAGCTAATGTGTGCAAAGGACTTAGCAGCTTTCTGCAGGAAGGGAATTTTTGTGCATATATCAGTGGTGTGACCAAAGAGTAAGGAGTGACAAAGAAACTGTTGATAGACACCAATAAAAAAGTTATTTTAAGGTGCTAACTGTGCTCAGCTATGTCACCCAACAGCTAAGTCAAGTTAAGGTCAGTCTCAGGGGTTGAGCCAGGTAACTAGGATGGCTGGCAGGTCCTTAATTGCTTCCTTTGGCCCTGGATTTTTCCCTGGAACAAGATGATTGAACCCTTTGCCTAAATACCTTGTACAAATAACAAGTTCTTCATTTCTTATTCCAAAAGAAACCTGGTTTCATTTTAAAGCTAGGGAAGCAGGTCTAGCAAATGAAACAACAGAACCCAGAGGTCAGGGTGGCATTTCTCAAACCCTCCCATCCTTGCCTAATGCATGCTGTCTGCAGTGTAAGGCTGCAATGTCTTACTAGGTTAGTTCCTTTCTTGTCATTATTCCCTCTTAGAGATGGGGCCTCTAAGAAAGTAGCTGGGTCAGAGGTTCATTGCAGAAGTTGGATGTGGAAATGCATGAGTCATCCTTCAGTCTCATTTCCAGTTCAAGCAGTGAGAATTGTGCAGTGCTGAACTTGCTGTCAGACATTCTCAAACAAGCCACAAATGTAGTGCAATCCAGCTTGTCCTTGACCGTGCCCTGAGTGCTATTGACTGCTTACAGCAGCACACTTCAAGATTTCCCAAGGCAAAGCATTAAATGCCAAAATGAAATTACCTAGAAAATGCTAGGAAGCATCAAAATAAAACTGACTGGCTGCATAGCTCAGAACAACAGTAAAAAACCCAAAAAGGCTGTGAAAGTCCCCTCAGGAATCTCTGAATATGTCACTTTCAAATGAAAGATTGAAATATAACTCATCTATTGCCACATGACACATGAGCTGTGCCTTCACCTCCATTATTGTGTCTTGCCTGGACACATTACTGTGTCTTGCAGGGAAGTTCTGTCTCTGACTACAGAAGTCGTGGTATCAAATGAGATCAATGCTTGTGGTTCCAGTAATGTCAAGTGTCACTGTCATATCTTCTGAAAAATCCCTTTGCCCAGGATTCTTCTTCAGGAAAGGTGAGAAGCCTCAGAGAAAAATGAAAATAATAATTATCTGATTGTTTCTCCTGTTTTTTGCAGGAGAAACAATCAGATAATTATTATTTTCTCCTGTTTTTACAATGTGTTTGGAGATTGTTTATCCAACAGGTGAATGTTTGATTGGTTTCATGTGAATTGTTTTAACTTATTGGCCAATCACAGTCCAGCTGTGTTGGGACTCTGGAAGCAGTCACATTTTCATTATCATTCTTTGTAGCCTTCTGTAAATATCCTTTCTGTTCTTTAGTGTACTTTTAGTATGCCATTCTTTAATATAATATAGGATCATAAAGTAATAAATTAGTCTTCTAAGAACGTGGAGTCGGATTCTCAATTCCTCCTTCATCCTGGGGACCCAGAAAATACCACAGTCAAGGAATGGCTGGATTTCAACATAAATGACAAAAATATAGGATACTTGGGATGGGGGGAAAGACAGAGAGACTGAATATCCATATTGCTGGCTCAGAGCTGTGTGTGCAGTGCACTAGGATGCCCTGCTGCCAAGACAGGTATCTATCAAAAGAGAACTGTTTGTTATGAAGATAAATTCCATTATCCCAGGTGAATGATAAGCGCTGTTAGGATGCAGCATCATGTGGGTTCACCCTGGTTTTTTTAAGTTTTTCTAAGCCTTCTGATGTTTATATTCTTGCAACGAACTTTCTCACACACTTTCTGTAAATAACTCATTGTTTTGCATTCTTTTATGGAGGAGGAGAAATTTGACAGACTGTTGGTTTGTCCAGTGTCAGTGGAGAGGTGACACTGTCACCCTCCAACCCACTGTCACTTTTGGAAATCTATAAATGTTGGAGTCAGAAATTAAACTTCCCTCTTTTTTACCTTGGAGAGCTGTGTGTCCGTGTTGTTTTATTTCATGTCCTACAGTGACAGTGTGGGTGTCTTTGGTCCCTTCAGCATTCTCACTCAGCCTGAGACAGTCCCATTATCATTTATGCACCGTGAGCCATAATTTGAATTGATGTGTCCTCTGTTTAATGCAAAGCATTTCCCCTTGTACAATAAAAGCACTTGATTTCATTTTGTTCATCATTGTATCATGCAGCTAATTCATCCCTTATTATATCCTGGGCTTGCATGTCATGGACTCAAGGGATTTAGGATATATCTGACGGATATGAAACAATGAGAGCTATGACTGACATTATGCATTTATATGTCTCTCACACCTGTCTGATCTGGGGGTTGCTTGTTTTGTATTTCTACTTTGTGCTGGTGTACCTTGTAAATTGTCTCTCTGTGTAACCCACTGTGTCTCTTCCCTTCCCCAGGTTGGATAAAGCAACACAGCATGGTGAGGAAGATAAGCAGCAAGTTAAAGGAGGCCTGCAGGGAGAAGCAGGTTACCCAGGAGACTGGATACAGAGATTTTTGTGACTAGAAGACTGCTCCAAGTGAGTTCAGCTCACTGCAACCAATACCCAGCAATTAGCTGCTTTATGCAAAATCTGGTGTTTTTAAAAATCCGTTGGTTTGCCTTGTGCAGACTGAGTAAAAGCCTGGATCCCCTCCTGATAGCATAAAAGTGAGGCTAATAAGGCACAAATGCTTTCCTTTGCATTTTCAGGACACACTGTACCTTTGGTGTGTAAGATGATAGCAATTCCATAGGGTTAATTCCATAGAGTTAATACAATTGCTCCTGCTGGCCCTTGGAGGTGCAGACAAGCTCCCCCCTCATAGTTCTGCCCTCCTTCCCCTCTCTAGGGGTTTAGTCTGAAGACAACTGAAGGCTGCAGCTGACACCAGTATCTCTGAGTTTTGCCCCTGGCTATGGAGCTGAGAGCAGTGAAGGCACCACCTCAGCACAAATTTATATGGATCAGCCACAGAGCCTTTCTGAATAAGTAGTGAGGAAGGGCATATAGAAGTTGCCTGGCTCTACAAACTCCCTTTTAAATCCCAGTGGGAAATCAGCAAACAGAATCATTATCTGGATTGGAGGGGAAACTGAAGGCATTTTGTAATGCTGATGGAAAGCCCCCTCCTGCAATTTCACTGCAATTTCACTGGCAAGGTGATCTGGGGAGTGGAGAGGGTCACATTAATGTGGTGTCCTGACAAATGCACTTGGAAATCCTTCCCATCTCAGCAGCAACGAGCTGCTCCTCTGATTTTCTAAAATCTAACTAAAGCTTTGAGATATCATTAAGAGACCACTCTTCAAGGTTCACTGGCACTCCAGAAAATGAACTGACACACCAGAAGTGGTTTTATGGAGTGCATCTGCTCACTCAGAACATTCCAAGAGAACAACAGCCCTCGGGTTTTTTTGATAAAAAATATGAAAGCAATGTTTTTTCCAGGCTTCATGTAGCAGAGAATGACTGGCATGGATGTGAACAATTTGGTACAGCATGGGTTTCAAATTGAAGCACTTTCACACACTGTGGATTTACAACAGGGTAATTACTGGGGGAGGGAGGGGAGAGAGAGAGTTTCAATAAAACACCTCCAAGCAAAAATGAATGCAGACTATTACAGACCTGAGACAGAACAATTCCCAGGTGTTTTAATTTGTGCTTCCACTCATTGCCTGTCTTGCAGTCATAATTTTGGCAACTACCAGCAACATCCCTGAGATTCAACAGCATTGTAGAGCAGGCAGCTGCTGAAATGATTATGTCAAATCAGCATGCTGTTCTCCCTTTTCCATGTTTAATGATTCTCACCCTTGGAGAGCAGTTTAAGGTGATGCATAACCCTTGGACTCTCAGAGGCCACTAACAGCAGTAGCTGTAGAACTGGACTTTGGGTGGGACTGTGTCACTCACCTTTCTTGCATGCATGCCTGTGATTAACTTCAGAAATTATTGCAGAGTCCTGCTCTGGCTGGTTTGGGGCTGGTCCAAAGTCCTTTCAAGACAATAGACAATCTTGCAAGATCTCTGACTTAAATTCTCTGGAGGCAGCAGAGAAGCTGAGCTGGTGTGAATTCTTAATTTGAGTTTCTTAAACAATCAGTTGAGAAGAACATCTAAATCAAGTCTTGCTTGACATTTGTATCTCTCTCTTGCTCAGACCTAATGCCCCCAAAGGCAAAACTGTTACTGACAGCACTGTGACTATGAGATACTGGGGAGAAAGGAGAAAGCTGCTAAAAGTAACCCATGATGGTGATGCTCTGCAGCTGCTGTCACAGAGTGGCACTAAGAAGCTTTGCTGAGCTCACAAGTGGGTTGGGCTTGGAAATGTTGCCCTGGGGTTTTATATCACAGGCTGCTCTTGCATTCCACACCTTTGCACGTTGTTTACTCAACAGCTTTCCTTTGCACTGCAATTGTGAGGTCAGGAGTTGATCTGGCTGACCCGTATTTCATGCTGATTCTCTTCACACTGCTGTGGCTGTGCAGCATGTGCCTGCACCACTGCTCACCCTCCCTGCTCCACCTCTGCCACACCAAAGCTTGACTCAGCAGCAATGACACCTGGTCACAGGCTCTTTCTGAAACTCCAATGTGAGCAATCAATCCAGTAATCTGTAAATTGTATCAGTAAGCTTGACTGATGATAGTTAACTGAATTTTCACTGACCTTAACTAATCCCACCAATTAAGAATAATGTTTTCTCTATATTCAGAGTTAATAGCAGACTGAAGGCTGAAAAAGCAAGAACTGAAGGAATAAGTCTCCTTTTAGAGTCTACAAGCTCAGAAAAAAATCAGACTTGCTTGTATTTCATTATACGCAACAGCCTTGCCTAAAACACTGCCCATGATCCTACAAGGATCCCATTTGCAGTGTAAGAGACATCACCAAGGATAAAGATCCCTGCAAATTTCCCTTCTTGCTTTCAGCTGCACTGTTCCCCCAGACCTTGGCTCCCACACTAAAAAGCAGTGTGATATCAAACCTGGTTTTGATAGTGCCTGTGCATGTGGTTCTCACCAGTGTCACACAGACCAGAGGCTGAGAGCTCTGCAATTGAATGTGATCAGTTAGGAGCCTTTTTTCCCTTTATGCTTCCACTGACAATGGCTCAGGCAGCACCACCCACTATTCACATCTGGGCTGAAGGAGGGGCTGCATTGCTCTCCCTGGGTTAATAAACTGAATTCTTGCTGCTGTGGCATCGAGCTGAAGGCAAACCACCTTTCTTTATTTCTTTTGTGCTAAGACTGTCATGCTGTAAACAGAAATTGAAACAGCTGCATCCAGCTCTGTGGTAGGTTTTGCCTAAGTGCTCCCATACAAATTCCTCCTTTAGCAGGTGTGCACAGGTCAGGAGTGACATTGTGACATTCACAGCGTTTCTCTGTGGCCATAAGTGGGCACTCAAATTAGAGATGTAAAGTGTAACTCTCACAGTTTTTGAGTGAATACACAATGCAAAGTGGCACTGTAGCATAAACAAGATTGCAAATTGGAGTTTTGAATAACTAAATGGAACATAGGGGGTTTAGGGAAGCTGTGTAAAGAGGATTCTGCCCACAGCACCACAATTAATATTTCTGTTCCTAAAGAAAGTGCTATCCATCTCCAGGCTCTGGGATATAAAAAGCTTCATAGCTGCAGAAGTCAGGGTATTGGAGTTTCAGCAGTAGCTGCCACTACTCCAGGTTAACACACAAAGCCTTTGTTGCTCCAATATATCACTGAAGTCAGTAATTAGGTATTAATATAAAGAAATTTAAAATATCTGGCTGGCTACACTAGGTAGAAACATTTATCTCCAATTTGAGTGAGAGTACTGGCAAACCTGGGTAGAGAAATTTTTCTACCAGTGGCACAATTGTTCTGTGTGATTACCTCAAGTCATTAATGTTACCTGCTGACCAACTTCCTTACAGGCTTTTCTGGCTCCTCCACATCCTTGGGTGCAGTGAAAAAGCAGAAGAGTTGCACAAAGGATATCCATCATATCTTTATTTACATATCACAGAAACACACATGCAACATGTCACAGGTTTTACTACAATGGAACAGCCTGTCCCTATCTCTTGTTACCAAAAAATTTATTTTTGGCTCACTAGGAAAACTATCACTTCCCCAGAAAGCTCCTAAAAATAGTAATTAAAAATAACAGACCTGGCAGGATAGAAAAATGAGTGAGAGCTGCAGGCTGGGATGTGTTGCCACTTCCTTGCAGAAACCAGGTGGTTCTCTGAAAGCAAGAAAGGAGGGAAGGATGGAGTGGGATTGGATGGTCCCAAAGATGACAGGTCCCAAGATGCAGTGGTAGTGTGGAACAGATAAGGAATGTGTCTGGAGCAGTGAAAAAGGGAGAGAGCAGCAGGTCTGCCTCTGCCAGAGGGTCCTCTCTGAGGCAGCTGATCCATCTCCCATCTTTGATTCCACCTGGATGCTACAAATTTCCTCTCCTCTAGGAACTTCCAGCCCTTAAGGAGGATCTGTGTACCTTTATTCTCAAGCAATAATTAAGGGGTAAATTTAAGCTCATATCCCCTTGGCTCTGAAGGATCTTCCACATCTTGCCTCTCTTGGGAGAAGATGAAACTGCAGAGCCTTTCCTGCCAGGACCATCAGAATGGGAGTCAGGATCATTGCTCACTCACTAGGAGAGGGGGACTCAATTCAGTGGCAGGAATGTGCTGAAGGAAAGGACAGGGAGTGCAGTCCTGCTGTGGAAAAGGCTGATGCCACTGTATTTATAATGAACACGAATTTCAGTCTAGCTGGGACCTGGCACGTTCAGAGCCTGCAGCTTCCCTCATTTGCTCAGCTTTTCCCTCTAATTCCCACTGCTAGGTATAAAGAGTTTGACCCCAGCTCCTGACGATGCAGGCAGGAGTCCCACCCTCCTAAACATTGATGAAAGATCCCTGCTCTCCGTTGGCTGAGTCGGGCTCCACACAGCGCCCCTTCCTCCGGGTCACTCTTCGGTTCCGGTGGAATTTGGCGTAACAGCGCAGCCCTATGGAAAAGACGTTGTGAAAAATGTGTCATTTATCATTGGCTTTTTGCAAATATTAAAATGAATGTTATATGTGTTGTGTTAGAAAGTTATGCTGTGTTAATTTTCTTAAGTAGTGTGTTAAATACAGTTTTGGGTTATAACAAAATGTTAAAATAGAAACTATGCTATGTAAGATACGTTTTTTAAGAGAGGAATGAGGTACTCCCACTGAGATAGGAGCCACAGGACACCTAAATCTTTCAGAAAAAAGAATTTATTGCTCTCTTATCGAGTTCTTCCTGCCTCACTCAGCCCTGAAGATGCCATCAGAATTCAGAGGAAGAAGCTGACACTGCCCAGACAGAATCCTGTGTTTGAATGGAATTTATGCATCATGGATGAGGTGTATGAATATGCAACAGGCTGTTGCTTTTAAGGGTTAATCCTCTGTTAACGTGGGTCCTTTTTCAGGCTTATTTTGTCCAGAAAGAGGTACCCAGACTGTCTGTAACTCTTTGTTTCTATTGTCTCATATTGTCCTAATCCCAATTGTTCAAATTTTTATTACTCTAATTATATTACTATTTTTATAACCATTTTATTACTGTTAAACTTTTAAAATTCTAAAACCAAGTGATTGGCATTTTTCACGATGTGTAGAAGTGAGGAGGGACCAGGGCTTACTACAGCAGTAACACCAACTATTTCTCTGCCTCAGATACTGCTGCACTGGGGACAGTCCTGGTGCTGTGTCAAATAGGGTGGGAGAGAAATGCCTCACATTCAAGGCCTATTGCTCTCTGGGCACTGCCATTCTGTTTGGCTCACTGTTCTGGTGTGGGATTCATTGTTCAGTCAGGTTTCCCTGGATTCTTGAAATACCAATGAATTATTCCAATTGTTTCCAGTGATTTTATGGAAGCCCTGCTTGGTTTTCTCCTATTACTTCCCATTACTGTCTAAGTAATCTCTCCACTGGGAAATTACTCCAGACTTAATGTGCAACAGCAATGACTAGGGACCTCCCCTTGCTATTTATTTCTCTGAAGCTTCAAGAGAGAAGGGAAGAGGCTTTGAAGTGTTATTACTGGGAGGTCCAATCCAAAGCCCACTGCTCATCTCCTTTAATTTCTCTGTTTTAGATGCTCAATGTGCACGGTCTGAGGGAAGATAGCTAATATAGCATGGGTGAGTATGAAGGGGAAAAAAGGAATTTATTTGTAAAAACCATGAGTACATATTCTCCCATGGCAGTGGAAGGTAATGTGAGCCTCTGGTCGTGGTAACTACTTGGTTTCTGGCTCCAAGAGGTTGATTTTATGCTGTTTCTTGTCTGACTTTGTTACATCAGAATGTGTAACTAGTTGGGCCAAACAGGGTATAGCCTGTGGGTAAATAATTCTCATGAAAACCCTGCTTTTCAGTAGTGCAGGATCTTGTCATTAGAGTTGGCAGGAGCTGATTTGATCATTCTAGAAACTGCAGCTCTTAACTTCTAGAGCAGGCAGCAGAGGATTTATAGCTTTTGTAATGAGACAGCTCAAAACTTTCCTTGGTTGTGCACTGGAGATCCAGCTGATGTCACACAGCAGTCCTTGGGAATTATGTCCCTGGGCTACATTGAGACCAGCTTCCTTAAAAAGCTGGGTTTGTGCCCCTCATTACCAATCACCCCAGGGCAAACTGGCCTCCTAAAAGGGGAGCATGCAAGATCAGAGCTCTACTCCTATCTAAGCCTCTTGTCTATCTTACCTGGATCTCCCCTCTCTGGGGATTTTTTATGCTACACAGGATGCACATTTCCTATCAACTGGTAACTAGCTTAAGGATAAAGCAGAGCCTGGGGCAGCCTCATTAAGGATTGCAGAAACACAATTCTTGTTTCTAGGCTAATCTATCAGAAGGTCATCTCTGATTAGGACCTTGTGGTGTTACACAACATGCCCAGGGTGAAGACTATCATTTAACATTGCAACTCCAGGAAAGCTGCCCATTGAACTGGGTGAAAAGTAGGCAAACAGCCTGGTCAAATCACTGGGTACCTAGTGCAGGTCACAAAACTTGGCAAACAGTTTTTCTGGCAGGCAAGACTCAGTGCCTGGAGCTGATCCTGAACATGTTCAGACTAGGAGTGCCTTTTAACACTTTCATAATGCACCTGCCTGGTAAAGGCTGCTGTGGATTCTTCAGAAATAGTTTTAGGAAGCAAAAGCCTGAGTCCTTCCCACATCTATTAAATTGCTACAAGCTGAGTTGAAATTAACTTGGGGAAGTCATGTTAGGCACAAGGGTATCCCCAGCTGGCCATCGCTGCTCCAGATAGCACAGCCTTGTGTCACAGACAGATTTTATGAAAAATCCTTTTGTTAGGATCTTTTCTCCTGAGAAGCTGGAGAAATGTAAACATTAATTATCTGCTGCTGTGGAATGCAACAGGTGCATCTTTGATTAGTCTCATGTAGTTGTTTTTAATTAATGGCCAATCACAGTCCAGCTGTCTTGGGCTCTCTGGTCAATCACAAGATTTTATTATCATTCCTTTCAGGCCTTCTGATGAATCCTTTCTCTATTCTTTTAGTATAGTTTTAATATATAATTTTCTTTTAATATAATATATATCATAAAATAATAAATCAGCCTTCTGAACCATGGAGTCAGATCCTCATCTCTTCCCTGGTCCTGGGACCCCTGTGAACACCACCACAGCCTTGTTCAGCACAGCTTGCCTGGGCTCCCAGGCAATTCCCAGCTGCAGGCTACCTTAGCAAGCTCAGCTCTTTGTGATTATCAGCTCCTTTTGTGATTTCAGCTCTTTGGCTTGCTAAGTGCCTTAGGCAGACACAGGGAGAGAGAGGAGAAGGCTGTGTGAGGTTCCACAGGGATGGATTTATTTGCAGCCTCTGCAAAAGTCTCAGGGACATCTCTTCTCCCAAGCTGGGCAAAAGTAGCTCTTTATATAGAGTACAAGAGTTTTAGAAACTGTCCAATAGTAAGGGTCAAAAGGAAAGTAACCTATAGTCTTACAGAGAGATAAGCAAGGTGGAAAAAGGGGCTTAGGTCCAGTCATCATGACTTGGCATTTCCTATCTTAGGCTGCTGAATGCCATGGAGGCCTTGCAGGCTCTGTGCCTGCTACAACTATAGATATAAAGATAAAAAGATAGATAGCTAGAGAGATAGCTAGCTAGCTAGCTAGCTAGCTAGATTTTAAAGAACTGTTATTCCTTTCCTCATATCTTTGCCAGAAAGCCCTGTAATTTCAAAGCTATAATAATTTGGAGGGAAGGGGTTCACATTTTCCATTCCAAGGGAGGTTCCTGCCTTCCTTGGCAGACACCTGTCCTTTAAAGCAAGGCAGGGAGCAAAGAGCTGCACTCACCTTCAGTGCACATACAGTCATCATAGCACTTGTTGTTAAGGCCTCGATTGTGTGGCTTGCAGAGGTGTTCACGTAGGTCACAGCAAGAGCCTGCAACACAGGAGCAGGGGTCAGCACAGCTTGGGTGTCCCTTTACCTGCAGGGCTACTGACACCCATGACAGCCTTATTTTACAAATAAACACCCATGACATTGTACAGACACCATCAGGTCCCACAACACACCTAGAGAGCCTCTGCCCTTCCCTTGCACACCACCTCCTATCACTAGTAGAAATTGGAATGCACGTCTTAAAACCTGAGCTGGATTTCAAACACCCCATGTTTGGAGAAATGGCTCTGCCAGGCTGATGCTGACCTGGGGGGCAGTCAAGGTGGTGATCACATGGCTCTCCTTCAGTTGTTGTGGTTTCATTTCCACTGTTGGGGCTCTTACTGCGACGTTTTTCTGTGTAAAAAAAAGATGCCGATAGAAAATTTCGTGCTAGTGTTTTCATTTTGGAGAAGATATTTTTCCAGGGTAGAAACAGCCTCAAATTTCAACAGTTTGAACTCTAAACCTTCATAATCTATTCCTCTCCCCATTTATAATTTTTATTCTGCCCTCCAAATATCCAAAATGAGAAGCATTCTGAAACTAAACACAAAACTCAATCAGCATTATGCTGCTTCTCTCTTCCCTCACTATGATCTCCTGTCCTTCAGCACGTCTAGGAATACTAACCCTAGACAAGCCTTACAGGAAAACTTTTGGGAAACAGGACAGGGAGGTTTAGCACCTTTCTTTTTAGCAGATGGCCACATTTCTGGTTTGAGATCCTCATAATCAGTCCAGTCAAAGAGTGCCATATCCAAGGTGGGCATCACATCCCCATCTTGCCTGAGGCGAGCCTGCAAACCACAAAAAAATAAACCAGGTAGACAATGGATTGCACTTGTGTAGAGACACTGAAGTCTTTCCAAATTTTCATGGTGCTTTTACATTAAAAAAGGTTTATGATTGCCCCTCCCCTCCTCCACTCCTATCTTATCCACTGGGGATTCCTGGCATCTCATTTTCAAAAGCAAAGAGCTTTCCCTTGTTGAGGCTGAGGGCAAGAGGGAAGTTTCCACTGCTTCTGTGTGACAACAAAAGGTGAGCAATGAGTGTTAGGACATGCTGGCACTTCAGTCAACTGCTCCTACTGTCTCTGTGGTCCTTGAAACTCAGTGAGGTTGGATAGCTAAGGGAGAGGCAAGGCTTGGAGGTACAGAACAGCTCCCAGCTGTCTCATTACCTGTGACCTTGGGGAAGTGGCTGGAAGAACAGGAGGCTCCTCTGTGGACACAGCTGTGTCCAGTGCAGCAGTGAGCAGTGGGCTGGGAGTCAGACTTGGAGCTTCCTCTGCCTGAAGATTTTGAAACTGTTCTTCAGAGCTTTTGGGTTTCTTGTACAGGGAGCTTGGCCCAGCACCAGCAGTCTTCCCTGCAGAGGGCAACAGGTACAGCATTACCTTTCTCATTCCTTTTCCCCATGTGACAGATTTGAATCAAAAGAATTAATGTTTCATCCAGTTGCCAACCACTCTTCCATGATCCTGAGCTGCTGCTTTAACCACTGTATAACTGAGTAATGAGCTATTACATTGATAAATCAGCTCCAGAGTATATGCAGCTTGATTTTTGCATCCTTAAGACATACAAAATCACACCTCCCTCAAGATCTATCTCTTGTTTAAGAAGCAAAACATGTTTTTTTCTGGTCTCAAAAGTACAAAATGTACCTGTTTAACCATTTTTAAACCAACAGATTAAGCTATTGCAAATACCTGTGAATACATTCTTATTTGATTTTAGTAGTGAGTTATTTCAATTTAGCTCAAGTCAGGACTTACCTAACTTGAAATTATCTTCACAGATATGGCCCTCTTCTTCATAAGTATTAATTTAAATACAGACCTTAAGTTAACCTCAAGAAATAAGCCCTGTTTGTAGCCTGCAAATATTGCTTCAAACCAGTTTTGTTGCATACTCTTTCATATTGCTAACACAAGCTGTTTAAAAACAATAGAGCTCTTCTTACTGAGGCAGGGAGGAGTGAAGGATGGAACCCAAGGACGTGACACCCAGCTTGTCACACAGTGTAGATTGACACAAATTGCCTCACTTTAACAGAACTCAAGGTTTACCACACTGAGCTCATACCACAGAAACACCCACCCACAACTTGACCTGCAGAGCAAAGCAGTCCCAGTCAAAATCCAGCAACATTTTAAAGTTATCACTGCAATTTCACATATGCAAAATCTGAATTTTTTGTTGTTGTTGTTGTTGTTCAGCATAAACATAGAAGGGTACAAGCTCTGGTGAGAAGAAACTGCTCTTCAAAGCAAAATAAGGGGGTTGTGTTTTTTCTAATTCTCATTATTTTTTGAAGTCAGTGGAGAGATTGAGCATGGCTCAGACATGTTTGTTCCTAATTTGGGCCATTTGCTAAACAGGAAAATAAAAACAAACCAGACCACCCTAAACCAGCCCCTCAAGTCTTAGGATCTCTCAGAGCTCCCCATGTAAGACTAACTAGGTCATTTTCACAAAATTGCAGCCAGCACCAAAATTCCGCTTCTGCAGTTCCCCTTTTTTCCTGCGCCTCTTTTGTTTGGCACATTTCCCCCCAGAGCAGGCACACACACACTCCACACCCTGCACACCCTCATGTGGCTCCCCCACAGCTGCCTCTTCTTGGAGATGCTCATTCCCAGTGCCACCAGCTCCCCTTGGGGCTCCAATACCTCGGTGGTGTCTGAGCCTGTCCCTGCGGCTGTGCCGACGGTGCTCTCGGTTCTGCTTCTTTCCTTTCTCAGAGCCTGGAGACTGATTTTCCCTCTCAGGATACGATTCAAACCCCAGGAAAACATCCTTATTCTGCTTCAGGGTTGCTGGCTGTCCCTCTGCCACCAGCTCTTCCACAGCTGAAGCTCCACTGCCCATCCTGAGGCTCTCTTCCCCAGCCAGCTGCCCTCTTGAAGGCGTCTTCTCCTTCTTGGCCAAGCCTTGCCTGTGGTGGTGCCCAGTTCTGGGCTGCTGCAGCCACATCTCTTGGTTTTGAAGGTGGTGGTTGTTCCCTGGAGCACTTTTGAGCTTTGTGCCAGGGTTCAGGGAGATTGCAAGGCTGATGTCTGAAAGAAGCAGCACGCACAGGAAAAGGAAAGAAGAGAAGGTGGAAGAAGTTTCCATAATCATGGGTGCTCTGTCTCACCTGCAATTAAAAAAAGGGGAGTAAAAAAAGCAACCAACACTTAGGAACTGTAAAGGCCATCAAGATTCAGTCCTAGGACACTTAGATAAAAACCATTATGGTGACCCTTAGATAAAAACCATTATGGTGTCCTGAGGTGGAAGCAAGTTATTCCCTCTTTGCTTATCTCCTCTTGTCCCTGGTTAGAGCAGCTGAGACACATGTGCAGGGCCTGCAGGGCTGAGAGGTCCCAGTTTCATGTGCAAATGAGGTCATCAATCAGCAGGACACTTCCCTTTGATTCCCCACCAGCCCCCCTACCCTGCTATTCACAGCCACCATCTGAGGGGCTGGGGGGGCTTGCCTGCTGCCCACAGCTCTGGAGCCTGGCACAACACCAGCTGCCAGGCTGGCATCCTGGGCTGGGGGCACTGGCCCCTCCTCACAGCTGGTTTTCTTGCAATGGAGACTCAAAATGAACAGAACCGGAGGCAGATGGTGGCCACACAGGACCAGTAACAGGCCTGAGCAGCTCAAGACAAGAGACTTCCACACGTGCTTGCATGCAGCTTCAGGGTGGTGGAAATTGGTCAAAGAAAGAAAAAACACTGGAGATTTTGTGCTGGTACCCCATGGCATGGCAGGGAAATAAAAAGGCTGTCAGCAGAGCAGGGGGTGCTGGTCTAAAGCACCAAGGGGCAGAGGCAGGCTGAGGTTTCCTGAGCTTGTCCCACTTTCCCTCCTTGATCCTGCACAGGTCACCAGGCAAGGCTGTCACTGGGAGGGGAATTTGAGTCCCAAGAACATCGAGACCAAGTTTCACTGAGTCCACCAGCCCAGTGGCTGCAGACTGTTCTCATCCATTCTGCTTCACTGCCATGTTTTTGAGGGGCTTCTTTCATCCTTTTGTTTGTGTCACAAGACATGGCTTTGGGACGTTGTGGCTTTGTGCTCTGTGCAAGTCAGAGCATTCTCTAATTAAGTTATTCAGTCATTCTCCCCTGTCCTTTCCCACGAAATGGGGGAAGGAATTTGCAATTTGCAGCATTTCTAGTGCAGCTTTTGCAGACTGTCCCTCTCTCTCTGGGCAGCATGAAGACATGCTTAAAACCAGAGTTCCCAGGGATTCTGACTGCCACAAAACCAGACCTGTGCTAATGTTTGATAAACACTGTCAGAGTTACAGCCACAGCTTTCCACTCAACCCCATCTCAGTCTTTTCTGCACCTCAGCACTTGGCTGCACCTGATTTCCATCTGTTCCCCAGGAGAACCACTTTGCTGCTTAATCACAGGGGCTCATACTCCCTCCTCCAGGTGATTTTCTGCTTGGCCAGCCTGTTGATTTGGCACAGCCTGGTTTTTGGTAGCAGGGACGGGGCCACAGGGGTAAGAAGCTGCTAGAAGCTTCACCATGTCTGACAGAACCAAAGGGAAGGGAAGGAGGTGTGAGAGGAACAGCGGATTTGTCTTTGCAAACCAGCTGTGGGGCTGCTGGTAGATAAAACCAGCACTGAAACGTAAAAGAAACAATGGGAAGGATTCCAGTGATTGATGAATAGAAAAAGATAAATTAAATTAGACATTGAAAGATGAAAGAAACAATGGGGAAGAAAAATTCCTAAATTCCATAAGAATTAAAAATTAAAAGGGAGGGTTATACATTAGAGGGAAATCTTTGGGCTCAAGTGTTCTGGGAAGTCTGAAACTCTCAAGTACCTCAGCCAATGGGGAAAGAGAGAAGGGAAATGTGGCTGGGAAATTGGGATAAAAAGGAGGCTGCGTCCTCCAAAAATTGGAGAGATCCCAGGGGAATGCCCCATGGCCTCTCCCTTTATTGGAATAAAGCCAAAAGGACTCCTCTGTCTCCTTTTTGGACATAAACCTCTGGTGTTTGTGCATTAATTTCCCTAACAGGTGCTCCAAGCATCAGAGCAGAGATTCCTCTGCAAGCTGTGGTGAGGACCCTGGTAAAGCAAACTGAGCCCTTGTGATGCATAAAGTCCATGGGGCACGCAGAGATCCACTCACAGCCCTGGGAAAAGTGCTCATGGTGGAGTGGGTGGGTGGCAGAGAAAGCTGGGATCCAGCAGGAGACCCAAACAGAGAGAGAGGGCCCTGCTGCCAGAGGTAGAGATAGAGATAGAGAGTTTGGGGCCCTGCTCCCAAGCTAGAGCAGTCTGTCCTTTGAGGAGTGCACCCTGTGGATGAGTGACCCACACCACAGCAGTTTTGGAGTGGTTCTTGCCTGCGGGAGGGAACCCAAGGCAGAGCAGAGGAGTTTCCTCTCCCTGAGTGAACAGAACAAGACCTTGAGTGATAAACTGACCAAAACCCCCCTGCCCTGTCTGCCTGTGCTGTTGGGGGAAAGAAGAAAGGGCTGGAGAGGGGAAAAGGTGTTTTAAAGGCTTCTTTTACTTCTCATTATCCTCCTCTGACTCTGTTAATAATAAATTTACCTTACACCTTTAAATTTGAACCTGTTTTGCCCTTAGACTATTTTCCTCCCAGTCTATATCTCAATATCAATTAAATTTGTTAATTTTTTCCCCCTCTCCTGTGCCCAACTATAGCATAAGAGGGTGAGCAGACAACTTTTGTGGTTGCCTGGTGTTTGGCCAGTATCAAACCATGACACCAGCCATCGGAACCTGTGAGGGGCAGCAGGTAACAACCTTTCAGGCCAATTCTGACTCCAGTTCTTGTGGAGTTGACAGAAGACACCCTAGGAGTAGCTTGGGCTCTTCCTTTCCCCTTTTCTTTCAGCCTGAGAGACAAATATGGAGAATTTTGAGGGCATAAAAACTTTGCCATCACAGCAGCATCATGGAGTTAAGAGAGAGATGCCTTGATCCTGTTAATTGAATAAACCCTGCTCATGCACTCCCCAGCCAATCCTGCCTTTCCAGGATTCCTCTCTGCTGCTGTTCATTGCCTGGGAATGTGTTTTCAGTTCTGGAAAGAGGCAGGCAGCACAGGGGCCTTCTTTTCATGCAGTTCTCAAAAAGCAGGTATTTCTACTGGCCATAAAAGACAATAAACTGTTCCTTGAGGACTGATTTAGGAGGCACTGGGAAGCTCACTTGCAAAGGCATAACGCTAGAAATGCTATTTTATTGGCAGCTACCTGGAACAAAGGAAAACCAGACTGACAGCTAAATCTATTTAAAAAAATTTAAAAAAAATTTAAGATCTTCTTCCAAACTGCTAGAACAAATATCAACACACAGCTCTGCATGGGGCCATTTGCTTTTTTCCCCAGCCCATGGGGTCTTTGCTTTTTTTCCTAGGATTTTCTCTTTAAGAACCAGCTGGATTAAGACATCACTCAGAACAACTCAAAGAGCTATAAAGAGCATCTTACCTTTTCATCTGTAGGCAAAATACCAGGAGGAGAGAACAAGTGCAAAGAGAATGCAAGGGTGCCTCCAATCTCGCTCTCACAGACGTGTCCCTTTGATGGGGAATCTGACAGACACATTCTGATTTTCAGTGGGAGCTGGGAGGCAGCTAAATGCTGCAGGGCACTTAAACAGAAGGTCTGCTTCAAAGCATAGGGGGTGTTTATTTAAGCAGCCCAGCTGTCTTGTTGGCACAAGCCAGGGTGAAAATGCAGGTAGGAACACAGATTGCCTCATCTCTGCACTGGCAGGTTAACTGTGGTACTGTCACTGGGAATCTTGCATTAATAATGTACCTGCATTAGCTGACAACCTGTGCTATGCTGTTGTCAGGGGAGATCTGAGCTGTTTGCTAAACCAAACCTGTGCATGGACAAGTTTTGGGATAATACAACACTGCTGTGCTAGAGGCAAAGCAGTCCCAGCTTCTCCTAACCACTTGTTTCCATGTCCTGATCTACCTTTAATTCCAGAAAACTCTTCATACCTCCTTCATTTTTCTTACCCTATAGAATTCACACTTACAAAAGACAGCTAGATAACACAACAGCATCCCTAGCTCTCAGTGCTCAAGTTTATTGTGTTAGCTGGGAATGTCCAGATGAAAGCAGGAATGGTGAATTTGGCTCCATGTTCTCAGAAGGCTAATTTATGATTTTATGATAATATATTATATTAAAGAATACTATACTATACTATACTATACTATACAGAAAGGATACTTACAGAATGCTAAAAAGATAATAATGAAAACTTGGGACTCTGGAAAGAGTCCTGACACAGCTTGGCCCTGATTGGCCAAAGAGTGAAAACAACTCA
>JAWWEX010000084.1:3008339-3023657 GCA_035583215.1 Arremon brunneinucha | reverse complement strand
ATTCCATTCAAACACAGGATTCTGTCTGGGCAGTGTCAGCTTCTTCCTCTGAATCCTGACAGCATCTTCAGGGCTGATTGAGGCAGGTAGAAGTTCCTTTCTTCTGATAAGGGAGCAATAAATTCTCTTTCTCTGAAAGATTTAGGTGTCTTGTGGCTGAACTTTTAAAAACACAGATTGTTTATGATACTCTGCAGATCTTTTGTACTAATTTGAGAGCCACTGTGGCTGGTGTGCTAGAGAGATGTTTAACTATCTTAATTTTATTTAGTGTAGCAGATCACTAACATTCCAGCAAGTCCTTGTATATAGGGGTATAACTCTGTTTTAAAAACTGGGGATGAAAGTAGCTCCCTATTTTGTGCAGGTTGAACTAATTCTTTGTAGGTCTGAAAAACGTTTTATTGCAGCTGAAACAGCTTGAAAATGAGTGTCTATAGAGCTTGTTGGAACATCTGTGGTTTGTCAAAAGTCTTTGTAGAACAACTGAGTTACTGGTGGAGCCAGAGTGCTCCAGAGGCATTTAAAGACCTCTACAGTTCATGAATGGTGCTGCTGTTAGTGGTTTCAATTTGTTGGCTTGCAGAGGTAAAATAATTAAACAAAATAAAGTTTCTAATAGATAATTATGTACACAATGTGACATAAATTATGTAAGGCATGGAGTCTGCTATGCAGGGAAAGCTGTTGGGAACCTGAACTCCAGCATCTGCTGTTTGATTGTCAGTTTGTCACAATAATGTGCTGCCCTTTGTTGCTCACAAATTTCAGGCTCCCCAGGGATGCAGTCACAGCCCAAGCCTGTCAGAGTTCAAGGAGCAGCTGAATGATGCTCTAAATCACATAATTTAGTTTTTGGTGGTCCTGTGAGGAGAAGGGAGTTGAACTCCATGATCCTTATAGGTGCCTGAGGAATTCCATAATCCTGTGTCACAAAGTTTAATTAATTATGCAGCTCTGCAGGGTTTGGGTTCCTTGGGACTGCAGAGGGAGACTCAGAAATTGTTGAGAGTGGCAGCAGATGAGAACCTGTGTGATGGTGTGTCAGTGGAAGATGCAGCTCCGAGCTTGGACATGCAATGGTTAATGGAGGTGAAATAATAGAATAGAATAAACCCAAATAACAGAATAAACCCAAAACCCCGAGAAGTTCTTGTGTTACAGTAAGAGATAGGGCTTAGAAAAGGCAAATTCTATGAACCTTTATTTTTTAATTTTTCTTGTGTTACTAGAAAGTATTTGTCTGAACTTTGCTGTATCTCAGAAAGGGAGAGAGACTGAAAACCCCAGGGATTAAATGATGCATAATCTCTCATCCTGAGGTGTGAGCACTGGTTTGTGCACTGCTGGTAATGCCTGAGGATGTGCTGACCTTATAGGGTTTAGCTCCATGATCTGACTAGATGAACAATACAGGAGCCAGAGGATAACCATTCCTTTTGTGCTGATTTCCAGGGTCTGGGGAAGATGACCACTCTCACACGGCAGGACCTTAACTTTGGGCAAGGTAATGTGTTTGTGTTGTACCAAGCTGCATCTGGTGTCCTTGTGAGGCTCCTCTTGGGGGAGTGATGTGGGGTTGCTCTGTCCCTAAATTTTCTGCAGCTGAGAGGAGGCAGGTGAAATTTATGCAGAAAACATTAACCTGTAAAAAAGGTCCCCTGAGTCTATGGAATTACTCTACTTTCCCACACCCTATTCCAGCATCCTTTACTTCTGTTTTTCAGTTGTTGCAGATGTTCTTTCAGAATTCCTGGAAGTGGCTGTTCACCTCATCTTGTATGTCAGAGAAGTTTACCCTATTGGGATCTTTCAGAAGAGGAAAAAATACAATGTGCCTGTCCAGGTAGGAGATTCTCCTGGAAGCTGACAGCCAGGTGGACAAACAAAATAGCAAAGATCAATCAACACTCATCAGAAAAAATTTACACTCTGCAAAGTGATTGTTTAATGTACAGTTATTATTTTTGGGGAGAGCTTAGTTCCTGTCATAAGAGAGGATACAAAAATGGGACATGGGACAAGCAGCTCATGGATAACAGTAGTGAAGGCTGCCCCAGCTCTGTGCAGTGAGGTAACAGGAATGATGTTCACTAGGAATTAGGGATGGTTGCAATATGCTATTCCCAATATGCTATTCTGGGTATCCATTCCAGATACACAACAACTGCATGGGTGCAGTGATCTGCCCCAGCTGCTTAGCCCTTCCCTGGAAGAATTGCTGATTTGAATGGGCAGCTCAGCATTTTCCAGCACTGTTTGGAGCATGACTTGAGTTCCTTGTACACACTGGTGCTTCTGTTAAAATCTTCCATTTTAGCATTGTCCTGGCTCATGTCCAACACAGCTCTGACTTCCTGTGTTTGCTGCAGATGTCCTGCCACCCAGAGCTGAACCAGTACATCCAGGACACGCTGCACTGTGTGAAGCCTCTGCTGGAGAAGGTGAGCTCAGACCCAGGCAAAAGTACTGCAAGTGGATTTAACAGAAAGTGAGAGAACATAAATATTATCTTCACTGCAACATTTGTTTACAAATTTACCATACACAATGTACTAGCTGATAAAAGTTCCTAACAAAACTAAAAACATCATAACCTTTCCTGACAGTTAAGACCCTGCCTTGTCTCATATAGCACACAAGGACACATGTCTGTATATTTCCAGTTACATCACCCAGCATTCTGCTTTACAATCCATCTGAGTTTAAGCACCTGTTGTGGCAGAACAGTTTGGATGCTTTGCTGAGAACCAGGAAGCAAAGGTAGGCCTGGACTCCAGGTTTTGTGAGGGAAGGATGTGACCAATGAAACATTCCAGGCAGGTTTTCTATGCCTTGCTCTTTACAGACAATTTTAATGCACATGTAGAAAATGGAATTATTATAATTGTTCTAAATTGTAGTTGCACAAAGCTGCTCTGTTTGGACAATGGTCTTAACTCCATCAGTGTCAATCAGGCTGTGCATTTCCTCCTTTGCTCCAAAACAGGATCTGAATGTACAGTTTAGCACACTTCATCTCCCTCAGCCTCAGCCACAAGCTGGCAGCTTAACACCCAGCAAGAAATGGCTTTGCAAAAGCTTTTTTTTTTTTTTTCTGATTGCTAAGAATAATCTGAAGTCAGATTTTGGATAAGGGCTTGTGCTGTGAGCCCAAACAACTGAGTGTACTCCACTGCATCAAAGAATGTGAAGCACACTGTGGACAGCTCATATTAAGGAAGGGATTTTTCTGTCTTGGCTCCTACAGAACGATGTGGAGAAAGTCGTGGTTGTAATTCTGGATAAAGAGCACCACCCCGTGGAGAGATTTGTCTTTGAGATCACCCAGCCACCTCTTCTTTCCATTAGGTGAGCTTTCCACTCCTGTTTGCCCCTGGCATCCAACACCCAGCCCTGGGAGACATTCTGGGAACAACTTCAGGCCTTTGCTGCATGCCAGTAACAAGTTCTGTCTCCTCCACAGTTCTGAGTCCCTGCTGTCCCACGTGGAGCAGTTACTGCGTGCCTTCATCCTGAAAATCAGCGTGTGTGATGCTGTGCTGGACAACAACCCCCCAGGTAAATGTCACCTGGATGCAGGCAGCCTCATGCCTGGCATTGCTTGGCTTGGCTGATCCTCTGGGAGCTGTGCCCTGAGCTGGAACCTGACACTTCCCTTAGGTTGCACCTTCACAGTTCTGGTTCACACACGGGAGGCGGCCACACGCAACATGGAAAAGATCCAGGTGATAAAGGTGAGCGATATCCTCGGGCACCTGATTGTGTGGGAGAAGCTGCACAGCAAAGACTGGGCACTGCAGAGGTTTTGGCATCATTAAGGTTAAGGCTGAGAGATATTTTGAACATATAGATTGGTGTACATGAGGTACATCATAACTGTACTTGAAATGAGGTGAAATGGTAGATGCTGGTGAGCTGACAGCACATTTGCCACACACAGCCACCACTGCAGACAACTTCAATTGAAATAGATTGTAACAATACAGCTTCAAGTCTTAAAATAGATTGTAACAATACTCACTGTCCAGTGCTTGCTCAGACACTTACAAATACTCAGGCATGTAGAATAAGTACTTTAATTAAATCAAGCAGAAAAGCAGCCCTCACCCACCATCCACTTTTGTATAGAGAGCAAGAAAAACTAAGATTATAGTAATGAGTAGGTTTGGGGGCACAAATACATTGTATCTTACACGAAACTCTGTGCAGAACACTTTCTAAAAGAAGATTATTTTCAAAGAATTTTTGCTTAGACACAGGGAAACTTTTTTCCTGAGTCAAGTTATTTTAGCTGTCCTAAGGCACAACAAATAAAGCTAGCGAAGTATAAAATTGTTTCAAAATCAAAGTCTGTTCTGCACTGCTCAGAAATGGAAACTTGTGGTGTAGCAGACCCACCTTTAGACTTTCAAGGCAGGATGGAAACCCATGCCCTAAGCATTCTGGAGTTGCAGTTAAATCTTGGTGTAATGAAGTGGGCAGGGTAGCTCAGGACAGCAGAGTGTGTATCTTTAAAAGAAGTGAGATGTCACCTTTGCAGTGAGTGCAGTGGGTTCACCTCACAGTTTGATGCTGTAACTGAAGACAATTATGCTGAGCATCAGGGACAAGCGTGTAAATGTTAAGTTTTGTTGTTGGGGAAGGTTTGAATTACCTGTTCTTCCCTCAGCCACTCTTGTCCCTCTTTCAACTTAAGTGCTGAGGAGGAGCTCCCCTTACAGCACTGCTGGGTTCTGCCAGTGACACCTCTTTGTGTTCCTGCCCCCAGGATTTCCCCTGGATCCTCGCTGACGAGCAAGACGTGCACATGCACGACCCCCGGCTCATTCCCCTGAAAACCATGACATCCGACATCCTAAAGGTGAGCAGGGCATTCTGACCAAGAGGTGCTGAACCTGCTGTGGTTCTGAACTGTGAGTGCTCTGACATCAACTTTGCAGTTTTCTGTGGTGTGACAACTTTAAAACATACTGCTGAGCAGTAGCTTAGTCTTGCAGATGTCTGTGCCAGTAATCAAAGCAGGGCAAGACTCCTCATAGAAATATAGGAAACCTGGTTATGGGGGAAGGTATCAGCATTTCCTATTCAGCCTCTTGCAGACTTTTTTGTTTCCCATTCACCTACCTGTGTACCAACAGGACTGTTCCTTGTTTCTCTCTCCAGATGCAGCTCTATGTAGAAGAGCGAGCTCACAAAGGCACCTGATTTCAAATCTTCCTTGCCTTCAAGCTTCATCTGATCTTCCAGTGGAGTAAGATCTGTCACAAACTGTATCTTGATAACCATCTCTTCAGCTGGCCTTCTGGGTGAATGTAGAGCAGCTGCTGCCTCTTTATTTCAAGTGCTCTTACCACTGTATAAAGAACTGACTTGGAATGGGGAGCCAGAGCCTGTTCCCATCTTGACTTGTGTGAGAGCACAGGTGTTGATGCAGTGCATCCCTGGGGAGTCAGTGCTTTACTACCAGTCCAGTTCTCACCTGGAAAGGGCAGCTCCATTGCACACAGGCAGTGACAGACAGCTAGGAGCTGTCACACAGTCCATGAGAGCAACACTTGTGCTAGGGGGAGTGAGGCCTTATGTAGTGTCTGTCCACTGTGACCATCCCAAGCAGTCTTCAATAAATACCAAGTTTTACCCCAGTTGAACTGGGCTGAGTTCTGTCAAAACCAGTCTCCCTTCTTCAGCAAAGAAGTATTTTTATTTTCTTTTCTGGTCTGTATGTGGACTCTGTCAATTCCTATGAAAGGCTGTACAACCTTGGTCTCTCCCCTTTCACTCAGAGGTGGCATTAGCAATGTGGAATTTGTCTGTCCAGCAAGGACACCTGCCAAGTATCCTACTCCTAACTGAGAATAAGCAAGGAACACTTATAATGCTACACTGCATTATAGCCCTTATAATGCTACACCTGTCAGAGGAGATGGAACATGGCCTTTACATCAGCTCTGGGTATATAAGGGTGGGAGACACAGTTCAAACAAGCTGAGCTTGTCTGTCAGAGAATTTGGTATGCTAGCCTGTCCAGCACCTTCTGCTTCCTCCAAGTAACAAGTGTAGGAACATTATAGATCAAGTCTGGACACTGCTTTAACATTTTTGCTCAGTATAAACCAAAGGTGATGTGGGAAAAGCCCAGCACAATCAAAAGGCACTTGTGTTGTTAGGCAGCTGCCTGAAGGGACTTCTTACCTCCTCTTTCTCTACCTGTTTATTCAAACACCAAGGGACTGTTTTGGATCATTTTGAATATACACACTTAGAGAAAGGGTAAAGAATTCACTACCAGTGACACAGCACTAAGGGACAAGGGGTGACAGTTTCTTGATGCTATGACAGGTCTGATGCAGATCATAAATCTTAACACTGAAACAGGAAAGAAAATACCATACAAGCTGTGGCAGAGTCCTTGTAGATACCATTTATAATCTGAAATTAAGCATTTTAGCCTTATCTTTCCTATATTTCATAAACATGAAAGTGCCTGTAAGACTGTGTGTGTTAGCATAATAATGTATTAACTAGAAAAGATAGATCTCATATTTAATTGTCCCAGTTTTTCTCTGGAAGGACACCAGTAACTGGAGTAGCATCCATGGTAGAAGAGAATGGAAGATGAAGACAGAACACCCTCCCAAAAGGCTGGGCCTGCTGAATTCTACTGTGAATATGAGCTGCAAGACAAAGCTAGGACACACCCAGACAGAACAGGCAGACAGTGCACCTGAGGCCACTTGGTTCCAGTCCTGAGGTAAAAGCAAACCCTTCCAGAGTGCCTCACAGTGAGCTGGGGGGCCCGATGGTGATGCTGCTGTTTGTCACACGCACCCCATACCAGCCTGCCCAGTACTGGGTGTCCTGGCCTCCGTGCTGGAACCAGATGTGACGGACTCCTGCTGGGTAATTCTGGAAGGTGTGAGAAATCTGCACAGAAAAGAGAATTCCTCTTAATTTGCCTGAATAAATCAGCGTTCACCTAGAAGTTCAGAAAACTACACTGTACAGTTAGAATGAGCTCTTCCTGAGCCTAGATAGCTTTCATTGAAAGTGCACCATACCCTGTTTTTTTTGGGGAGGAAAGGGTGGCAGGAAGAGGAAAGAAGCTTTTCTCACTCAGCCTTCTCCCCAGAATCCTACCTGTGTTAAGCTAACTAAGCTATCCCATCTATAAAAGATAAACCTTAATTTCAGAGCACTGACATTGTGCCAGCATCAAACTGTAACATTAAGCTTGATTTTTAAGTGCATGTATAAGTAACATCTAATGCAGAATGTACAGCAAATCAAACCAGGTAAACACCTGTAACAGTTTAAGAAAAGTTAAGTCTGCAATACTTGGCTATTTTTAAAACAGTTTTTTGATCAAAAAAAGCCCTGAAATCTGCTCGTTATTTAATTATTTAGACAGAATCTTACATAAAACCAAGAAACAATTAAAAGAGTGCATTAAAACAACACAGAAGCCCACAGGATACTCTATAGAAAATGCTGAGCACCTAAAAATAGTATCTGTCTCATTCAGGACACTACTGCTTCTTCAGCATCATCTTCAGCAAGAGCAGAGGAGGCTGAAGAGCAGAGAAAGTCCACTGGCACTTTTGGCCAAGTAAGACTTGCAACACACCAGTGTCACAACGCTGCAGCAAAGCTCCTGCCTCCCTGGCTGCTGCTCACCTCTCTCCACTGGGCATCACTCCACTGCTCAATGACCACTGGCTCAGGATGGAATTCCTGCAGGCAGATCCAGTCCTTGGAGAGCAGCCTCACGGTGAGCTCGTAGCGGCACCCGCAGTCAAACCTGGCAGCGTACCTGGAGGGGCAGGAGGAATCAAGGAGCAGGGCTGTATACACAGCATTCAGTGGCCTTTATTTTTCAAAAGCAGTCTCCAAGGGGATCCCTGTCTGCAGAGGAAAAGGAGTAAAGGAGTGTCATCCCCATAGCTATAGAGAACTTGTGGAAGTTACAGCTATCCCACCCTTCATAGGATTGCCACCGTGTAGTCCATGAAGTAAATTTAGATTCAGCTTCTTCTTCACTCAGTAACTCCCAAAGAATAAAGAACTGATTTTATGGCATGAAAAGCTCCAGAAGCCTAGCTTACCTCTAGACCAATGCTAGAAATTCTACTTTTCAGTGCTTCCACTCACCAGTCCTTGACTGTAATTTCAGGCCGTATCTCATCCATCAGCTGATTCCAGTAGCCTTCTTTATCCAGGGTAATGATTTGAGACTTGAAGCATGGCCTGAAACAGACATAGAAATACTCCCAGTTCTACAGAACACTTCTCTCTTGCTGTCCTTTCCCTGACAGCTTTAATACCCACCCAGATCCCGAAGGCCCACAAAGCTGACCTGGCTAAACCCTGCTTTATCCATAACCTGACAAGAAAATGAACTGAATTAGCTTCACCCCAAGATAAAAAGAATAGTTATCTACAAGCTGGATTAAGAGAGGTCTCTGTACTGATGTACTGGTAACAGGAAACCAGTGCCTAGTGCTTGTAAAAGCTGTTGATCCTCCTCTGGTGACAGCTTTTATTACAAGTTGTTCGTGTGACACACCCACCACTCCTGAAGCTTACAGAGCTTTGACCTTGTCATGAAAGCACAGTGACTGAGTTTCTCAATCAGCCTTTCTCCACCACCTTTGGGAGAGGAGAAGCAGGGATCCCATGTGGATTATCCTAACTATAAAAATTACAGGAACTTCCTGGTAGGCAGAGAAATTTAGCACCTGCTGTGATGAAATCTCTCAGCAGGACCCATGTCTTTAGATTAACTGGCATGAAGGGTTAATGAAGCTCCTTCCTTTTCCCACAGGTGATCTAAGGTTCAGGACCTGCCACCAGCCTTCTAACCATGGTGCCTTTTCAGGCAGGTGGGAGGAAGCAGTTTCCCAGTTCCACATTACTGGAATCCAGTTCTTACCCATATGAAGTGACAAAGTATTTTTGTACTCTGGGGTCTGACATATGACTTCCATGAGCTCCAGGCAGATCCTCAATTTTCCACTTATCTCCTTCATTGGCATCAATTGTCCAGTGCTGGAAGTTCTCTAAAAACACAGGTGTCCAAGGTGAGGGTTAGGACCTCACTTCAGCTAACAGCAGCATCTCAGCTTTTGTTAGAATCACCAACAGGAGAATTCTAGGAAGCTACCTGATGTTTTCAGATTCACTGTATTTTTCCTACAGCTGTAAGTGACTCCTGTCATTACCTTTTTGTGGCTGTCAGCATCCAGGACAGCAGGCAGCAGATTTCTGACCTCATCAGAAAATCAGCAGCAGCAATAAAGTAGGATTACTGTAGTTATATCAGTCAAGTCTTTGGTAACAAAAGTTCTCCAGCTGCCCAAATGTTTAATCCCAATCCCTGATCGTTTCACTACCACATTGTACTTGCAGTGCAAATTAATTGTCACTGCCTGCTGTACTGGGGCCTTATGACTCCAGATTTTTCTGGCTAAAACCACAAAGTATTGGTAAATACATATCTATGTATCTATCTACAGCAGTTTTATTGCAGGAGCTGAGCTATAAATCTGACCCAGCAGAGCTACACCCAATAGCTGGACAGTCCCACAGCGCAAGCAGAAGTTGAGGCATGACTCATTTAGACTGCTCAGAAACTCTTAGTCCTTTATTATAAATAACGAAACCAACCTTCAGCACGAGGGTTTTTGAGTAAGTTTTTCTTCATTTGGCAGAGCATATAGAAGATCTTCCAGTCCGAGATGCTCCTGTCATAGCTCTGACGATAAAACCCGTCGCGCTGGCACTTGCGCTTCCACAGCGTGTTCAGGTCCACCACGTAGCGCCACTGCGAGCACACCAGGCGGCAGGTGCGGAGCAGCTCCCGGGCGGGCAGCAGCGACAGCAGCTCCACCAGCACGTCCTCGGGCAGGTCCCCGATGCTGGTCATGGCAGGCCGCGGCCCGCGGGAGGGCGAGGGCAGATCCGCGGCACGACGGGCCGAGCTGCCGGGAGCGAAGGCAGTTTCCTCTCGTGACTAACAGCACCGCGGAGAGCCCGCCCGGCCCCCGGCCCGCTCCCGCCGCACCCCCCGGACCCGATCCCCGGTGCTCGGTCCCACCTGGCTCCGCCCATCGGCGCCTCCGGACGCGGATGTGCGGGGCCAAGGGGCGGGGCCGCGTTTGGGCGGGGCTGCTTTAGGGCGGGGCCGCGTTTGGGCAGAGCTGCCTTTGGGCGGAGCAGCTTTAGGGCGGGGCTGCTTTAGGGCGGAGCTGCTTTAGGGCGGAGCTGCTTTGGGGCGGAGCTGCTTTAGGGCGGGGCTGCTTTGGGGCGGGGCCGCCGGCTTGGGGCGGGGCGGAACCACGTTTGGGCGGAACAGGGCGGGGCCGGGGGGCAGGTCCCGGCTCTCTCTGCCGGTCCCGGTTCTCTCTGACCAGACCCGGGCAGAACAGGGCGGGGCCGCGTCCCGGTTCTCTCTGCCCGGTCCCGTTCTCTCTGCCCAGTCCCGGTTCTCTCTGACCGGCGCCCCATCCCCGTGTGCCGTTCTAGGTGCATCCCAGCTCGGAGCGGCCCCTGCGGCTCAGGTAAGAGCGCTCGGTGTCCCCCCTGAGCCTCCGCGGGTTTCCCGGGCTGGGGAAAGAGGAGGGACACGCGTGTGACCCGAACAGATCAGGGGATGCGCGCTGCCCGGAGCGTGTCCGTGATGTAAAGTCTTGCCGGTTTAGGTGCTTAGCTGGGATGGGAAAGGAAAGGAAAAGAAAAGAAAAAGGGGAAAGAAAAAGGGGGAAAGGAAAAAGGAAAGGGGAAAGGTAAGGAAAGGTGTGTCCGTCCCTCTCCGAGTGCGGGAGAAAGCCTGGCTAACAGCGCTCTATCAGCACGCAGGGAGCAGGAGAGGCTTCTGAAATTCCTGTACGAGATGAAACCAGCATGATCCCTCCCGCCTGCTTCTAAAAAATTACGTTTTGGCTTTCGGGACTGTGGTTGAGGGTTGGAAATGTGGGGAGAATAAGAAATCACTAATTCTGTCTAGGAGTTTTAAATTACAGTTTGCTGGATGCAGTGCAGATAGAGGACACATTTGAACCTCTAGATTTAGGATGCTGCTACAGCAGTGAGTCTCTTCCCTTCCCTGCCAGGTTTGGCACTCCTGTTTTTTGTTTAGTTGCATGCCAGGGTATTTCACCTCTGTTTTTTGTGCTCTCCCAGGTTTAATGAGTCATTCCTGAGGAGTTTGGCTGCATCCATGCACTTTGCTGCAACCTCAGCAGCTTCCCAGCACCAGGACTCAGCTGACATCAAAGCAGTGTCACGGTGCATCCCTCATGGATGCCATGGGCTCTGAATCTGCACATTCATCTTTCCACAGTCCTGCAGCACCTGCACCTGGGCCTCAGGGCAGCAGAGAGCTGCTTGGAGTTCAGAATTAGCACATGGAGTTAGAGCAAACACTTCTGACTTTATTCCTTCAATAATGAGGCCATAGACATTAGAATATTAGAGAATACCAGCTGAGTTATTTTCAGTTATGCTCAGACCTTTACTTTGTACAGGCTCCTGATTAAGGGCCAGCACTCTGAGGGAAAGAATGTCAGATATGGAATGAACCACTGCAAAGGTGGCTGGCAAGAAGCTTAACACTGATATTTGAGTACTGCTTTGCAGCATTTGTTATCAGGGATGTTCTTAAAGGCAGAACAAGCACCCCTGTGCCTTCCTCTGCAGAGGAAATCATTACTAGGAAGCTGATTTTTGCAGCAGCAGAGATTCTGGAAGGACTGATTCCAGCCTGGAAAATGAACAAACTCCGTGGTCAAATACTTGCATTTTGTGGGCAGATTTAATTCAGGGCTTTTACTTAGAATATACAAATAGTAATCTACTTCAGGCTATTAATGTAATGAAGAACAGGAGACCTTGAGGCCAGGAATCAAAAATCCTGCCTTCAGATAACTGTGGTGGTGTTTGCAGGGGTCCCAGGATGAGGGAAGAGATGAGAATCTTGACTCCATGTTTCAGAAGGCTGATTTATTATTTTATGATATATATGGTATTAAAAAAAATTATATACTAAAACTATACTAAAGCATAGAAGAAAGGATTTCATGAGAAGGCTTGGAAGGGATAGAAAAGAATGAATAACAAAAGCTTGTGACTCTCAGCGAGTCTGAGCCAGTTGACTGTGTTTGGCCATTAATTAGAAACAACCAGCATGGACCAGTCAAAGATGCACCTGCTGCATTCCACAGCAGCAGATAATTGTTGTTTTTCTTCTAAAGCTTCTCAGGAGAAAAGATCTTAACAAAAGGATTTTTTATAAAATATGTCTGTGACAGATAACATACTAATTTTCCCTTTTTTTCCCCTGCATCAGTGTCTGGCATTGCTGAGGGTGGGAAACCCTGACCATTGCTTTCCTCCCCAGGGATGGAGTCCCTCCCTGAAGCAGTCCTGGTCCGGATCCTGGCCTCCCTCCCTGCCGTGGAGCTGGTGCTGGTGTGCCGCCTGGTCTGCTGCCAGTGGAGGAACCTGGTGGATGGAGCTGCCCTGTGGATCCTGAAGTGTCAGCAGGAAGGCCTCACCAGAGCAGAGGCAGATGTGGAGAACTGGCAAAGCTTCTACTTCCTGAGTAAGAAAAGGAGGAATCTCATCAAGAACCCATGTGGTGAAGGTGAGAGACGTCACAGCAAACTCCAAGTCACTCAATCTGTGCAGCCAAATCATTTAATGAGCACAAAGGCCCTTGATAATCAGCCCTTGAGAGACATCACAACAAGCTCCAACGTGTCCAGTCATTGAGGATTGTGTATGTCTAGTCTTTGAAAATAGATCTTGGTTGCTGTCAGGTTGCAGAATTTTCTCCTGCCCAAAGTCAAGTCACTCAATCTGTGCAGCCAAATCATTTAATGAGCAACAAGCCCCTTGATAATCAGCCTTTGCAAAGGGCTTTACATAACATTCACTTTATCTAACCTCTGCAAGGATCTAAATCATGTTTGAGACACAGAGATGTCCTTTGTAGAATCCATCCAACACAGTAATGGCTGTGGTATTTGTTTCTCTGTTGCTCCTTGCCAAGCCCTGACAGGAGAGATGAAACCTTTCCCAGCTCAGGGGTGAGTCTGCCCTCAGCTCACCAAGCCCTTCAGGCTGCTCTCCTTGGAGCAGCTCAGGCCAATCATGTTTTTTCCCTCCTCACCTCAGCCCATGTTAGAGACTGGGCACACACCCCATGTGCCATCGTTCTGAATCTATGACCTTCACTTGCCAGAGCTGTAAACTGCTTGGCAATAAGCAGCAGTAACCAAGCCTCACAACCCAAGCAGCAACAATTTCACACCTCACAGACCAAAGCAGCACCAACACAGCTTCCCCATTTTGTTGCAAGCGACCTTCTGCAAGCTTTTCCAACATCCAGGTTTGCCTCTTGAAAACCCTGATGTTTAAGGTCTTCTGCTTCAGAAAATACCACTTAGTGCTTTAGAAAACTTAGAAACAAAGCAATCAGCACCTGTCCCCAGAGTCTTTGTGTGCTGTGACACTGTTCAGAATACCTAAATTCTTTCCCTGGAGTACTTTCTTAAACCCACACATACACAGCCACTTTTTGGGAATGTTAAAGTTTGGTGTGATTAGGCTCAGTGAGACTAAAGGTTTTTGCCTGACTTCTACTTAACAAACATCTCCATAGTCACATATCAAATCAGTGCTGTGTCTAATATCAAACTTTCACAAGCCAGAGGAAGGTTCCAGTGGGAGATGGTCAAGTTCCCCACATCCACAGGACTCATCCAAGTCTCTTTTCTGCTGTTTGCAGAAGGCTTGGAGCACTGGGGAGAGGTAGAGAACGGAGGTGATGGCTGGAAAATTGAAGAGCTCCCAGGGGACTTTGGAAAAGAATTTCCTAGTGAAGAAGTCCATAAATACTTTGTCACATCTTATGAGTAAGGCTGCTTTTTTCTCTCCCTCAGGAAAGGGGGCATTTTTGGTTCTCTCAGGAGGGAATGTGATCCCAATTGGCATCTTGTGTTTCAGGTGGTGTCGGAAGGCTCAAGTCATTGACCTTAGGGCTGAGGGCTACTGGGAAGAGCTGATGGATACAAGCCAGCCTAAAATCATGGTAAGAGACTGGTAAGTATTGAGGAAGGCTCTGAGGACAGGCAGAGGGTTAAGAAAGATAAGGGAAAGAGGAAGGGCATAGACCATATATATATATATAAGGTCTATGCCCTCCCTCTCATATATATATATAAATCTATAAATATAAAAAATAGATAAAAATATATTAAAATATATAAAAATAGAAATATATAATTTTGTATATAAACATATAAAATATATATAAAACTATATATAAAAATATAAAATATATGAGTAAATATATATATATGATATATAAATCTATAAATATAAAAATAGATTAAAATATATTAAATTATTTAAAAATATAAAAAAATAAAATTTATATATAAAAATATATAAAACTATATATAAAATAGATATAAAAATATAAATACACATAAATATACAACTATATTATATATATGTAAAACTATATAAATATATATATATTATATAAATTATATATATATATATATGTATATATATATATAAATTATATACATAAATAAATATATAAATAAATATATATATATATTGGGCCTTAAAACCTCAGCTCCCAGGATCCTGGATGTGGGAGAGGGCACACAGGCAGCTCCCACAGGCTTTTGAAGCACATGAACTCCAAAGCCCAGTTCCTGTGGTCAGTGAGGGTGGGTGGTGGGCTGGCTTCAGAACCATTGCAGATTTCCATCTCAAAGGAGGCTGCAGTAACCTGGTGAGCGTGGTGGGGCTTTTGCAAAGCTCTTACAGGTAATGCCAACCCCTGGGCTCTCCTTGTAGGTATGCAGGACGTAGTGATGCTGGCTGCCTCTATGAGCTGTGTGTGAAGCTGCTCTCTGAGAATGAGGATGTGCTGGTTGAGTACAAAAGTGACACTGTCACCATCCCAGAGGGAAATGATGGCAGCTGGACTGAGGTGAGTTACAGGTATGGGCTCAGCAGGTGACACCCCACCTACACGAATCAGGAATATTTTAAAACAGAATTTTTAAGGGGAGGAGAAGGCTCTGTCATGTGTTCTCTGGAGCCATGATCCTGTGATTGAAACAGGAAAAGGGAGGCTGCTTTACAGGAAACTTGCTGAGTCACCACTAGCAGGTGTAAGGTGCAGGAGATGTCACAGAATCACCAGGTTGGAAGGGACCTTCAAGATCATTGAGTCCAACCCAGCCCCAACACCTCAACTAAACCCTGGCACCCAGTGCCACATCCAGGCTTTGTTAA
>JAWWEX010000084.1:2998137-3008171 GCA_035583215.1 Arremon brunneinucha | reverse complement strand
CTCCAGGCTGAGCACCCCCAGCTCCCTCAGTGGTTCCTCACAGGGTTTGTGTTCCCAGCCCCTCTCCAGCCTTGTTGCCTCCTCTGGATGTACTCAAGCATCTCAACATCCTTCCCAAACTGAGGGGTCACAACTGGACCCACAATGTCCAACTGGGAGTGATTCAGTGCCCTTGGAACAATGGGATCAAAGTTTCTCCCACTGTGAATGCCCCAACAATGGGATCAAAACGTCTCCCACTGTGAATGCCCCAACAATGGGATCAGGCGCTTCTCCCACTGTAAATTCCCCCACTGTTACCCAGGTCTGACTGTGCCCAGCGGGGCTGAAGGCTCTGTGCACTGAACAACAGCAGGTTTGTGGTGGTCTAACACTTCCTAACAATCATTTTGCCTCTTGTCCCACAGATCTCTCACACGTTCTGCAGCTACGGGCCCGGGGTGCGCTTTGTGCGCTTCGAGCACGGCGGGCAGGACACGCTGTTCTGGCAGGGCTGGTACGGCGCCCGCGTCACCGGCAGCAGCGTGACACTGGAGCCATAGCCCTGCTCAGCAGGACCTGCATGCTGCAGTTCACCTCCCTCAGGGCATCCATCCCCCAGCCTTTGGATGGTTTCTGCATGGTGCTGCTGCTGGCTGTAGAGCATTCGGCCTTCCTGCATAGGAGCGTGTGCGCAAGGTGCCAGGAGACACCACCTCAAGAGGACTGTGCAAAGAATGTGGATGAATTTGGGAATGCACCTCGCCACGTGCACTGGCGTTCTCTGACAGACAGGAGATCACCTAAAAATCCTGCAGAGCTCCTCTGTTAGTCTCTAATGCCTAGCACCCAGCCTGAGTCATCTCTCCTACCTGCTTCCCTGACTTGGGCACTCCTTAACTTGGAGGGATTCCTTAAGTATATTTTCTGGAAGTTAGAGTGGGAAAAGAATAAAGAAAACCACAGACCCTGTGTCTCAAAACATACCAGGGAAACCCAGAGCCCTGTCCCCAGCTGTTTCCATGACCTGCAGTGAGAACCTTGGCTTCTTGCATTTATAAAATGATAACATTGTTTACCACAGAGGGGCTCTAGCTTGGCTGTCAACACTAATAGTTTAATTTTTAGTGACAATGCAAAGCAAGAGAGGTTGAATCCTTTTCTCTTACTCTGTTCCCAGCATCTTTTTATCAAGGGAAGTGTTGGGAACAGAAACATGTCTGGTGTCCAGCCCTGGAGCTCCCTCAGAGAGATGGCATCTGAGATTGCTGGTGGAGAGAGACATGACAACAACTTAGGGAACTGGGTTAGAAAAAAATTGGGGTAGGGTTCAGAAACAAATGAAAATAAACTCATTTACCCCTTCCTGGCTTCTTCAGGCAACAAGCACCCTGGTCATCCAGTGCGACTCTGCTGGCAGGACACAGACAGGTGTTGGCCTTGCTCCACCTCTGCTGGCCATGTCTGCAAGAAGAACACATCTGCCTCTGCCCTGTGCTTGCTGACAACACAGCACTTCAGTCTCCCACTTGAGCTTCCTGACATCCCTCAGGGCTGTGTGCCCCATCCTGAACAGACCCCTAAGCTTTCCTGAACCAAGACTGTCCCTGCTATTGTCACTATAGGACACAAAATAAAACAACGCACACACTGGAATCTCCAGGGTAAAAAGAAGGGTGTTTAATTTCTGACTCTAAATTTTAGAGATTTTCAAAAGTGACAGTGGATTGGAGGATGGCAGTGCCACCTCTCCAGTGACACTGGACAAAACAACAGTCCATCAAATTCCCCTTCTCCAGAAGAGAATGCAAAACAATAATTACCTACAGAAAAGTGTGTGAGAAGGTTCATTACAAGAATGTAAACATCAGAAGGCTTAGAAGAACAAGGCAACACTTCTAGTTATTCCACTCAGAAGAACATCCCCTAACAGAGGTGGTGTTGCCTAAAGAAAGTATATTTTTGTGTCCATGTGTCTGCCTTGCCTCCCTGGGCTGCCATTTAAGTGCCCTTTACACATGTAGTGCCTGCTGCTGCCTGCAGCCAAAGGAAGGAGCTCCCACCTGGACCCTGTGCATGCTGCATCCTCAGGCTTTCTGCACAGCTGCACCTGGGTGCCACACACATGCCAGAGTTCAGGCAAACACAATAAAGTGACACAGTTGTGTGTGGATTTCCTCTTTTGTCTGGGTATTTGTCCCCTGTGCTCAAGCATCCGTCTCTGACTATGTGGAGCATGTCAGCCAGTTCTCTCCAAAAGCAGGAGTCACTGTGCTGTGTGTAATTCCATGGGTGTCCCTGAAAGAGGAACATGCTCTGTTCCTGAGCACCCTGCACCCATGGGAAGCATTTAGTGTGCAGTGTAACAGCAAGCACAAGTGCATTTCAAACATGGTGGGAATTCATTCAAGGCACAGAGAAGGTACAGGAAGGCTTCTGCAGAGCCCAGCCCTGCTGCACACCTCCCAGGTCATTTGTCACTGGCTCTGCTGTGAGTTCAACATTAGTTCTGACCCAGGAGGCACCAGAATCAGTTCAGAATGTCATTGTTTCCCTTCCCTTACCCCTGCACACACTGCCATGCAGTGCTTTACCCACCCTTAGCCTTTAGTGCAGCTTTTATAGAATACAGAAAGGATACTTACAGAATGCTAAAAGGATAATAATGAAAACTCATGATTCTTTCCAGAGTCCTGACACAGCTTGGCCCCAATTGGCCAAAGAGTGAAAACAAGTCCCAGCAGAATCCAGTGAAACAATCACCTGTGGGTAAACAATCTCCAAACACATTCCACATGAGCAAAACACAGGAGAAGCAAATGAGATAAGAATTGTTTTCCTTTTCTGTGAGGCATCTCAGCTTCCCAGGAGTAAAGTCCTGGGTGAAGGGATTTTTCAGAAAATATGAATGCCACACTGGGGGCACACTTTGGAATTGCAGAGGGAACAGCTACAGTGAGTTCAGCTGGGCAGTCTCACAGAACCTGGCGAGCACAAGGATTCCTCAGGGAGCTGAGCTCCTCACACAGCAGTGTGGGAAGCAAAGGTTCACAGACAAACAGAACAACATGCTCATGGTCAAGACTGACACTTGAGGGAGAGATGTCACAGGCACAGAGAAGCCAGACAGAGCCAGGCAGGCACAGCTGGGGCTGTGTCATCCTCCTGAGACAGAGTAAAAATTTTCTGGAGTAGAAATCCATTTTGATTTAGGTGAAATGTACATCTTTGAATTAAGTCTGTAGCTTCCAAACATAGCTGTTTGGTGTGACTGTGTGCTCTCACAAAAAACCTATGCTTGAAGAAACTGCTTCAGCTGAAGGACAGAGATAAAGGAGTGTCACCCTGATTTTTTAAGATTTTCTAAGTTTTCTGATGTTTACATTCTTGTAACGAACTTTCTCATACATTTTATGTAAATAACTTATTGTTTTGCATTCCTTTATGGAGGAGGAGAAATTTGATGGACTGTTGGTTTGTCCAGTGCCATTGGAGAGGTGGCACTGTCACCCTCCAGTCCACTGTCACTTTTGGAAATCAATAAATGTTGGAGTCAGAAATTAAAAAGTCCTTTTTTACCTTGAAAAGAGCAGCATTGTGTTATTTTGTGTCCTATAGTGACAAGGGAGAGCCCCTTGAACTCTGAAACAGACACAGAGAGGCTGCAGGAGACAGGGCAGGATGACCCAGGAGTTCTTTCTGATAAGAAAAAATAGCGGCAAATATAAAGCAAAATCAGTACAATGAATATGTATGAACCTATTGTGAAATTGCATGCATATGGATTAGAGAGGGAGATTAAAAAGGATCTGGAGTTCCCAGAGGTACACGTGTCATTTAAGGAGACCAATCCTTTAAATGCGTCCCCCACTGTAATAAACACACCGGCTTTACAACTTTCACAAAAATTGTGGAGTTTGCTTCTGCAAATCACTCCTCAAGCTGGGTCCCTGGGCAGTGACAGCAGAGGGCACTCGGGCTGCACCAGGAGCTGCTGGCTTTCTCCATGCTGAGCCACACACAAGAGATGTAATTAATCACACCGCTCTGGATGCTGCGGTTTGGGTCTGCTCCTGAGCCCTGCACTTTGTTTTTTCCAGCTGCAGCTTCAGCTCGAGGGAATGTTTTCTTCTCATTCTCTTGCAGTGCCTGCTGGCCTGGTTTGCAGTGCAGCCTTTGTGTCTTGGATTGCCCAGCAAATTGTATTCTATTTGCCATCTGTATGGCAGTTGTCTTCTGTTCAGAGGGCAGTTTTCCTTATCTCTTCCACAATCAGGGAGGCACCTGCTGATAACAGGTGTCACTGAATGTCACTGCATGGCTGATAAGAACTCCAGCATCCCATTGGGAGATGTGAGCCGAGAGGGAGGAGCCAAGCATTCCTACCCGGATATAATCCGTAGATTCTGGAACACCAGCACAGCTTCTCCACTGGATTCCCCAGAGGAACAGCAGCTGTCTCTTCTTCCCCTGGATCTTCAGAGGCAGAGACTGCACCTTTCTCCAGGATCCTGCTCCAGCAGAACCAGCCCTGACACTGCAGGAGGGCTGAGCCACAATTCCAATGGGACTGCTGCCAACACCCTGACCCACAGGGTGTCAGGTTGGGTTCTGATTCTGTCAGTGCTGTTTGGGTTTACTGCATTGTTTATTTTATCCTTTTATTTTCTTCCCTAATAAAGATCTGTTATTCCCTGCTCCCATATTTTTGCCTGAGAGTCCCTTAATTTAAAATTCATAGTAATTTGGAGAGAGGGGGTTTACATTTTCCATTTCAGGGGAGGCTCCTGCCTTCCTCAGCACACACCTGTCTTTCCAAACCAAGACACTTTGCTGCACAGACCCTAATGCTTATCCCTGCTATGCAGGACACCTATACACATTTTGGAAGGATTGCTGCCTCTTGGGCAGCAGACACAACACACCTCTGTTGGATGCAAGCAGCCTTTTAAACTGCAGTGAGTAATCAGAGCAGTGAGACCTGCCTGGACATAAACCAAGGCCTTTCAAATTCAAGTGGAAGCAGCACAATTTGCTCAGCACTATCCTAGAGCACTGAAGTATCACTCAAATTAGTGACATGCCTTTCCTTGCAGAGTATTTTCTAACCTCAATGCAGCCCACAAGAGTCTTGTCACATTCATATTTTCTGAAAAATCCCTTCACCAGGATTTTGCTCCTGGGAAGCTGAAAAGCCTCAGAGAAAAAGGAAAACTATAATTATCTGATTTGCTTCTCCTGTGTTTTGCTGCTTTGGAATGTGTTTGGAGATTGTTTACCCACAGGTGATTGTTTCATTGAGTTCTGCTGGGAGTTGTTTTCACTCTTTGACCAATCAGGGCCAAGCTGTGTGTGGACTCTGGAGAGAGTCACGAGTTTTCATTATTATCTTTTTAGCATTCTGCAAGTGTCCTTTCTGTATTATTTAGCATAGTATTCTTTAATATAATATAGTATCATAAAATAATAAATCAGCCTTCTGAGAGCACAGAGTCAGATTCATCATTCCTTACTTCACTGGGGCACCCCACAAATACAGCAGAGTCTCACCCAGAGCAGCAGGGCTCTCTGTGTCTCACCATGCCCAGGTTCTCCCATCCCCTCTGCATGCAGAGCTCTGCAGCCCTGCCCAGGCAGGCAGGAATCCCAGATCCATCACCCCTGCCCTTGGCTGACCTCCCCTGCAGGCACTCAGAGCAACTCATCTGGAGCTGGATCTGTGCAGAGCCATTAAGCACAGTGCAATCAGTGCTCCCAGAGAGGCTGCAATAAAGCCACAAGAGCTCTCTTTGGGCTGATGGCTGCTGGGGAAACACATCTCACTGCAGCAGGAGCAGGGGCTTGTTGCAATAGGACACAAAATAGAACAACACGCACACTGGAACCTACAAGGTAAAAAAGGGAAGTTTATTTCTTGACCTTGATATACATAGAATTCCAAAAGTGACCTTGGATTGGAGGATGAAATTGCCTGGTGTGTTGTTGGGGTCCCCAGGACGAGGTGGGAGATGAGAATTTGACTCCACATTCTCAGAAGGCTGATTTCTATTCTATTCTATTCTATTCTATTCTATTCTATTCTATTCTATTCTATTCTATTCTATTCTATTCTATTCTATTCTGTTCCATTCTATATTAAAACTATACTAAACTATAGAGAAAGGATTCAGACAGAAGGCTAGAAAAGAATAAATAATAAAAACCCGTGACTGACCAGAGAGTCTGACACAGCTGGACTGGGATTGGTCATTAATTAAAAACAATTCACATGCTGGGATAAACAATTTTCCAAGTCACATTCCAAAGTAGCGCAACAGGGAGAAGCTGAAGCTTCCCATTCTCCCTGGAGAAAAAATCCTGGTGAAGGGATTTTTCATAAAATATCATGGTGACAATTGCCGCCTCTCCAATGACACTGGTCAAACCAACAGTCCATCAAATTTCTCCTCCTCCAGAAACAAATGCAAAACCAATCATTATTTACATAAAAGTGTGTGAGAGCTCCATTACAAAAATGTAAACATCAGAAGGCTTAGAAGAACAGGGTGACATTGGCTGGGCACTGACAGGGAGGGGAGGAAGCTTTGGCAGAGACATTCCACCCACAGAGCACATTGCAGATGTACCATGCTCAGAAGCATTGAAATGCAGTGGGATATATCTATCTATATCTACATCTATATCTATATCATTTATATCTATATCATCTATATCATCTATATCTATATCTATATCTATATCTATATCTATCTACATCTACATCTACATCTACATCTACATCTACATCTACATCTATCTATAAATCTGTACCTTTATATATCTATATCTGTACATATCTATCTATATAATCTATATCTATCTATAAATCTATATCTATACCTATACAATTCATATCTATATATCTATATCATTTTATCTATATCTATGTATAAATCTATCTCTATATCTATATCTATAAATCTATATCTATATCTATACCTATATAATCTATATCTGTATCTATATAATATATCTACATCTACATCTATATCTATATCTATATCTATATCTATATCTATATCTATATCTATATCTATATCTATATATCTATATCTATATCTATATCTATATCTATATCTATATCTATATCTATATCTATATCTATATCTATATCTATATCTATCTATGTAATCTATTTATATCTATCTAATCTAGCTATATCTATATCTATACAATCTATATCTACATATGTATATAATCTTATCTATATCTATCTATATATCTATATCTATCTATATGTATATAATCTATATCTATATCTCTATATCAATATCGATATCTATATAATATATCTATATCTATACCTATATAATCTATATCTATATAATATATCTACATCTACATCTACATCTATCTATCTCCAGGTTTCCCTGAGCATGAAGATTCTTTTTTGAAGAACTGAGAGTAGAGAAAGGATGGTATCAGAGCTCTGCTCCTTGCAATCCTTGCAGAATATCTGAAGTCAAGCAGTGATATTTCTACCTCACCACACATAATGCAGCTCCTCTCGTTAATATTGACACACCGAGCACTGCAAAATGAAGCAGATAAAATCCTGAGCCAGATATGAGTAATGACTTTGCATTTTGTTTGAAAATTAAACCTAATCTTGTGTTGTCTGTGCTATACAAGGAGAAATAATGAAACAGATTAAGATGAGATCTTGTTCACTCTTGCTGAACAAAAGCCAATTAATTGTCAGCAGGATTATCGTGGAGTCTTTCTTCTCTCAGACAAATACAATCAGACAGAGTCTGTGTGCTGGTGCAGGAGATTGGTTTATTGATAACTCTGTCTGGACAGATGAAAACACCACAAAGACTCAGTTACCCACACAGGCACTTGTTGGGGTCTCTAGCTGGTCAGAGTGACCCCAAGAAAAGTTGGAAAGCCTCTTTTCCCAGCCTGGTGCTTGAAGAAGGAGTCAGAGCTCTTCCTTTCTCGGTCTCAAGGTTGTTTATTGTATCTTATCTATAAAATTCTTTCTCCTGTCCAGCCAAGGTCCATGCAACAGGACAGTTCCAGGCACTCTGCCTGCCCCCAGGGCAGTGTTATATCTTTATACTAAAGACTACATGTACAATATTTACAATAATTTCCCAATACCCATCACCTGTGTTAGACAGTGAGCTTCTACTCTAAACCAATCCAAAAGTGCCAACATCACAGCAGAAGATGGAGGCCAAGAAGAAGAAGGAGAAAGCCTGGACACACCCAGATCCCCCCATCTTGCCTCCTGAACCCCCATACCAGAAACCCCAAAATCTACTTGTCCACCCTGTGATAACTTCACTAATATTCTACTTAAACTGTTGTGGCTTGCTATATAAGGTTGGTAATTTGCTCCACAGGTCATAATCAAACCCAGAGGTGTTCTGGGCTCTGTGCCAGGGTCTCTGAACCCCCTGGCAGGAATCCTGTCCATCCTGGACAGACAGAGGGATGCTCTGGGTTCCCACAGGCATTCCCACCTTGCTTTTCCCCAGCCTCTCCTGCTGACTTGCACACAGGAGATGCTTTGGAACCAACACACAAACCCAACTCTACAACCCAAGCCTGCCTGCTCCAAGTCCCCTTCTCCTGTCTAACTCAGATCCCTTCCCACCTGTACACCTCTCCTGACACAGATCTGTCCAGCCTTTTTTCAAAGCTTTCTGGCTAGAAAGGCTTTACCCTTGCTAATCCTTTGTCACACTCCTCCACCATGCTGAGATGTTTCCTCTCTCACCCGAAATCCCTGCTGCAGTCTTTCTGCTATTTGCCTGCTCCATAGCAGAACCATCCTCCACCTGTCTGCCATGATGACAAGCAGAGAAACAATTCCTGCCTCTCCTCATCTGTCCTTTTTCCAATATAAAACAGAAATCTGTGAAAAGGCAAGGAGTGTGGGAAAAGTTTCTATTATCACTGCTCACCCAGAAAAACAAGGGAAGACTCAGCACAAGGACTGAAAAGGCTTCAGCATTGCAAGGAGCATCACTTAGGAGTCATTAATGTACATTTACCACTGCATGGGAGCCCTAATACATCCCTGGGGTGTGGGACACAAGGAAAGGTGCAGCAGATGTTGTGGCACTTCACATAAATAGTTGGCATGGAAAAACAAATCCTAATTTTAGCTGAGAAGCTTCAATGCAGGAAGAGAAACCAACACCAGCACACCTGGAAAAAGGAGAACAACACTGCCCCACTCCTATAGCAGAGTGAAGCTAAAACATTGAAAATCCCCCTTTTTCTGACAGTGCTGAGAGCTCCACACAGCTCAGTAGAAAAGGAGCCTGCAACAGCTAGAATGAAAGGCATGGAGAGAATTTGTGAACAATCTACTTGGAGAAAATACTTCCTACTTTCACCCCAGGTTAAAATAAAAAAGTAAAATTAAACCCCACCAAAGCCTGCAGCACCAGCATTGACAGACAAAAATGGCTTAACAGAAAAAACATGGGCAGGGAAAGTGATTTTCTTTGCCTGCATTGCCAGGGGAATTAAATCTTGTTTTTTCCCTGTCACCAGCAAGTGGAATAATCCAATATATTAAAGTTAATGTGCTTCTTGTATTTATTGCTGTGTATTTGACCTAACAGAATTTTATTCCTACATCAAGAATAAAACCATTCCGGAAGACAAACTGCAAAGCTCTAGATCAATTACTCCCTTCTCCAACAGCTGAGAAGTGAGTTATTTCTTGTTAAAGAGAAAAAAAAGACGGTAGGAAATAATAATAAAAACAAAAAATCATTTTCCCTGTGCAGCAAGTTCTGCACTGCAGACCTGTTGAAGTTCAGCAATATTGAGTTTGGTTTTGTTATGAAAATTAACCCACAAACACCAGAGGTTTATGTCCAAAAAGGAGACAGAGGAGTCATTTCTGGCTTTATTCCAGTAAAGGGAGAGGCCATGGGGAAATTCCCCTGGGATCTCTCCAGTTTTTGGAGCACCCAGCCTCCTTTTTATCCCAATTTCCCAGCCACATTTCCCTTCTCTCTTTCCCCATTTCTGAGGTACTTGAGAGGTTC
>JAWWEX010000084.1:2971925-2986046 GCA_035583215.1 Arremon brunneinucha | reverse complement strand
TTAACGACAACGACCCGTAATTACCATAAACACAAGCAGCAGCCCAGCAGTAGTAGTAACTTTTTCTCACAAAAAAATATTAACCGAATTCTTGTTCATAACATGTGGTAAGCAGTTTGGGAAGGCTGTACTCTCCTAGTGTGTTGGCCAATGGGGAAAGGAAGAAGGCAACACGCGGCCAGGAGTTTGGGATAAAAGGAGGGTGTGTGCCAGAAACCCGAGAGAGAGAATCCAGTGGGTGTGTGCCTCGGTGGCCTCTCTCCCTTTATTCAAATAAAGTGGCAGGACTCGTCTCCTTGTCTCCTTAATGAACGCTGGGTTTTCAAAGTGTGATTTTCCATACAATTGGGAACTCTTCATGGACCAGCTGTGTAAAGAATTGAATCCAAAAAGTTGAGAATGTGGTGGTAACTCAGCACAAGGTAACAGAGGCCAAAGCTCTGACACCCAACATGTCAGCTCAGAAAGCAGAGCTGATTGGGTTTGACAAGAGCATTACGTCTCTCACAGGATCAGACTGTAATTATACGGACTGCTTCGAAATTTACTTTTGGAGAGGTCTACATGAACTCGTGGAAAGAGAGGGAGCTATGAACTTCTCAGAGGTTTCCTGTGAAACATAGAAAAATAATACAGAGGTTGTTGAAAGGGGGGCAGGTACCTCAGAAAGTGGCAGTAATGCATTGTAAAGCTCATCAATTCAGAGACACCCCAGTAAATATTGGAAATGGCCTGGCTGACAAACCAGCCAACGAGGCTGCCAGTGGGGACATCCTATTGCTCTCACCTAAGAATTACCAGGATTTGGACAAGGAGGCTGCTGATTACCAGGCTGAGGATGAGAAATTGGTAAAATTGCTAGATGCTGAAAAGAGTACTGAAGGATGGTGAATTACACCTGGCAAACACATAATAATTCCCCAACACCTTATGAAGAAAATGGCAGAGAAACAACAGAAGTTTGCTGACTGGGGGATAAAATCTATTGTAGAAATATTGAAATCTCAAGTTTCGAGCATATGAATGGCTGGTAATATAAAAGCATTGTTAAAAAGTGTCAAACCTGTTTAAAGAAGAAGGCAGATTAGATTGGCACCCTGCACTTGGGACTGTGTCTAGAAAGGAAATTGAGCAGGAGACTATTGGCAAATAGACTTTGCAGAGGTTTCTGCACAAAATGGGTACCAGCAGATGCTTTTTCAGGATGGCGAGAAGCTTTTCCTTGTTGCACCAACAAAGCTGGCAAGGTGGTAAAGATTTTGTTCAAAGAAATTATCCTGAGGTCTGAACTACCAGTGGGAATGTCATCAGACAGAGGTTCACACTTCATTGCTGAAATAGAGCAAAGGCCAAATAAAACAGTAGGGGTGAAGTGAGACTTGCGCACTCTATGGAGACCTAAGTGGAGCAGGAAAGTTGAAAGAATGAATCAAAGCTTAACAGTAACATTGTGACCCAGAAATACTGACCTACTTTGAAAAAAAGTCAGATTGCACTTCATTACTGGTCTCCCTCAGCTTTAATTCTCACAGCCTCCCTAATCTTGATCCTGCAGTGGTAGAGTGTTTCTACACATGGGTTTTGTGTATGATGTGATTATGGGAATTGCTGGATTGGAGCCACTCCATGATGAAAGGAAAGAGGGACTTGTCTTTAGAAACAAACTATGGGTCTGCTGGTAAATAAAGCCAGATACTGAGAGAGAAAAGAAACAATGGGAGGGATTCCACTGATTGATAAATGGAATGAGAGATTTACCTTTACAAAGAAACTGTAGGTCTGCTGATAAATAAAACTGGATACTGAAAGATGAAAGAAACAATGGGAAAAACCATAAATACAATTAGGAATTCCACTAAGTGACACGAGGAAAAGACAAAGTGGGGGGGTTTACATTAGAAGGGGGTCTTAGGTGTTTCAGGAAGTCTGTGCCTCTCAAGTACCTCAGGCAATGGGGAAAGAGAGAGGGACATGCTCAGGAAATTAGGATACAAAGGAGGCTGCATCCTCCAAAAATTTGAGAGACCCCAGGGGAAATGCCCCATGTCCTCTTCCTTTATTTGAATAAAGTTACAGGACTCTTCTGTCTCCTTTTCGGACACAAACCTCTGGTGTTTGTGGATTAATTTGTAAATCAACAACATTAATCATCTGACAATTTGGGAACTCATCTGGTATGTTTCCACCATGGGATATCTCAAAATATTTAGAGGATGCAGCTTCATTTTTCTCCTAATTTCCTGGCCACATGTCCCTCTCTCTATCCCCATTGCCTGAGGTACAGACTTCTGGAAACACCTAAGACCCTCTTCTAATGTCTTTGTCTTTTTCTTGTGTCACTCAGTGGAATTCCTAACGGTATTTATGGTTCTTCCCATTGCTTCTTTCATCTCTCAGTATCCAGTTTTATTTCTCAACAGACTTACAGTTTCTTTGTAAAGGTAAATCTCTCATTCCATTTATCAGTCAATGGAACCCCTGCCATTGTTTCTTTTATCTCTCAGTATCTAGCTTTATTTACCAGCAGACCCATAGTTTGTTTCTAGACAAGTCCCTCATTCCTTTCAAGAGGAAACTGTCAGGACCCAGCACATCCCTCTGGCTGTCCTGAGCAGCCAAGACCCTGCCAGGGGGCTCAGAGACCCTGGTACAGAGCCCAAAACACCTCTGGGTTTGATTGTGACCCATGGAGCAAATTACCAACCTCGTATTTAGATCAGCAGGCCTCAACAGTTTAGGTAGAATAATAGTGAAGTTATCACAGGGTGGAAAAGTAAATTTTAGGGTTTCTGATATGGGAGTTCAGGGGAGCAAGATGGAGGAATCTGGGCATGTCCAGCCTTTCTCCTTCTTCTTGGCCTCCATCTTCTGCAGTGATGTTGGCACTTACAGATTGGTTTAGAGTAGAAGCTCACTGTCTAACATAGGTGATGGGTACTGGAAGGTAATTGTAAACATTGTAGTTTTTAGTACAAAGACATAACACTGCCCTGGGGTCAGGCAGAGTGCCTGGAACTGTCCTGCTGGATGGACCTCGGCAGGGCAGGAGAAGGAATTTTATAGATAAGATACAATAAACAACCTTGAGACTGAGAAATGAAGAGCCCTGACTGCTTCGTCAAGCACCAGGCTGGGAAAAGAGACTTTCTAAAGCATCTTGGGGTCACTCTGAGCAGCTGGAGACCCCAACAACTCCCCACTTCTGAGAAGCTGCAATGCCTGAGCATGCAGCCCTCTCATCCCAAGGCCTTCAAGTGTGGAATCCCCAGCTTCCAAGGGGATTCCTCCTCTCCCAGCAGGCAGCTGCAGTGTTCAGGCCATGAACAGGAGCACAAATCCCACTGCTCCCTTTGGAGTGGGGAAAAAGTTAAACTCAGCATTAATTAAAAAATCATTGAGGTATGCATCCTTCCTATCAAAGCCACCTCCTGTGCTGAGACACCTTCACATTTCCTGTGCCCCAGCCCCTGGCACACGCTGTCCTCTCTCTTGTCAGTCCACACCAAATGCAAATCCAGGTTTTCCAAGCTCTCCCCTTCCCTCAGCTGCTGGTATTATGCTGGAATTATTAGAGGATTATGTTATCAGGGCTTCCGTGGTAATGTCAGCTGCTGTTCCTTGACCTGCAGTTCTGAGCTTGGTCTTTGGAGCTGTCACTGATCCCAGCTGTTATTCTGAGCAAAATTTTCATTGGTGAGCCAAGATTCCTCCCCCAGTCTGCTGCTGGCCACCCTCTTCCCTAAAAATTCTAAAAACTCCAGGATCCCCCCAAGGATACAGGGCCAGCCTCTCCTTTCTCAGCCAAAACCTTGCAGCCTGAGAAAGGACTTGATTCAGTGAGTTAATTTCTTTGTTTTCTTGTGAAAAATGCCTATTTTATGATTGGCTTTTCACAAATATTAAAATGAATATTATATGGGTTATGTTAAAAAGTTATGCTGTATTAATTCTTTTAAGTAGTGTGTTAAATACAGTTTTAGGTTATAACATAATAGAAAATAGAAACTATGCTATGAAGGATACTTTTTTTTAAAAGAGAGGAATGAGGTACTCCCACCAAGCTCGTTTCTTCTGATAAGAGAGCAATAAATTCATTTTCTCTGAAAGATTCAGGTGTCCTGTGGTTGCTATCTCTGTGCGAGTCCTTTCTTTAAAAAAAATCTTACATAGCATAATTTCTATTTTAACATTATGTTATAACCTAAAACTATATTTAATACACTACTTAAAAAAATTAACACAGCATAACTTTCTAATATAACACATATAATATTCATTTTATTTCATTCATTTATTTTATTTCATTAATTTATTTTATTAATAATATTTCTGAAAAGCCAATCATAAAATCCGCATTTTTTACAAGCTCTGCCAGGGCTGCCAACCAAATGGGCACTCCAAACAAGCTGAAGGGAAAAGGCACATTGTTTACATGAAATCCTGGCTCAACCCTTGCATTTAAAATGCTTGTGCTCACTTCTCCCCTTTAAACAAGTGGTGCTACAATAGGAATCCCCCTGGTGATAGAGCCTGATAAAGCAGATTATGTGCTCAGAGTCTGATTCCCACTTGGCACGGTATCAGATCTGAGAGCAGCTGTACAGCAGCACTCACTGCAGCACCAGACATATGCCAGCCTTGGCAGGTACACCAAAGCTCCTCTCAGCATCCAAGTCCTTTTCTGGAGCTGGATTTGGGCAAAAATTGCATTTTCAGCACAGCTCCCAGCGCTGTCTGCATGCACTGGAAGGAAAAACTTCCCTGTCCTTACATGCTTCCTTCAGCACTACAAGGAAAGGACAAAAGCATTTTGATTATAAAGAGCACTTGCAAGGCTCAAAGCACAGTTATTACTTGTAATTACAGTGCCCCAGTGCAGTGTAAGGACATCCCCTTAAGTAGGTCTAACCAGTCAAAGTGTTGTTTTTGGAGATATCTCTTACCTTAGCAAATAGGGACCTTTAAAAAGCTGTGATTTGCTGAATTCTGCATTAGCACATCATCTTCCAAAGTGTCCTTACAGCTTCCTGGAGCAAAGCAAAGCCCATTCCAGTGCATCAAGACGTACCACAAACAACATTTCCACCTATTATATTGCAGGTTTACACTCTGCACATTCAGCAGAAACAGTTATTAAAATACACAAAACATTGGCTCTTTAGAGCCCCAAGATCTACAGCCTTGACAATTTACATGCACTCATTTTCATCTCTGCTACACCCACACCTTGCTGTTGCTACCCCAAATTTTAGTGAAAAGCTTTCCAGGTTTGGCCTGGTGCAACAAAAATCAGCCCCTGGGTGTGAAGAGAGATGGAACAGATGCAGGGGTTTTTATTATAAAGCCTCCCACTCTCTGCCTCCTGGCAAATTGTACATCCTGCCAAGTCAGTACACACTGAAACCAAAATTAAAATGCAGCAAACTAGCATAAGGAAAAAGGGCTGAGAACTCACATTTCCACAGATGAAGATGGTTGAGTATAGAAGATCCAATTAGGAATAGAGAGAAGGGCTCAGCAATTTGCCTTTTTAAAAGGCTGCATTTGCATGCAGAACTGGCACTGGCAGGACAGGGGAGCAGTGTCACCCTGCTGTTCTAAAGTTCTTCTGAGCCTTCTGATGTTTGCATTTTGGTAATGGATTTCCTCACACACTTTTCATGTAAATAATGATTGTTTTGCATTCCTTTCTGGAGGAGGAGAGATTGATGGACTGTTGGTTTGACCAGCGTGGTTGGAGAGGTGGCAATTTCATCCTGCAATTCATGGTCACCTTTGGAATTCTATAAATATCGAGGTCCAGAAATAAATGTGCTTTTTTTGTCCATTCTTTGCCATGGACATCTCAGTGTTTGAGTGTTGTTCATTTCGTGTTGTATTGTGACAGAGCAGAGAGTGGGACTGTCACCACAGGAACTGTTTTTGGCTGACCCACAGGTGTTAGGGTCTGCATGTAAGGAGCTGAAACCTCACCAGGGTCATTCCAGCAGTGGGAACAACTCCCAAGCAAATGGGGGAGCTGCTTCACCACAGATTTGCCCATGTGCAGGATGAGGCACTGAAGATCAGGGCTCTGGGCCAAGTCTCCAGAGCAGCTCATTTCTGGCTCCCCATCAATCTTCAGGACAGGCTCATGATAGATGAAGAGCAGAGACCTTCTCATGGCACCTCCTAATGGTGACAAATGCCACCCAGCAGCATCCTGGTAAACAAAGCAGGGTCTGCCCAGCATCTCAGTTCCCCTGTGTAAGAGCCTGAATGAGAGATGTGGGACTCCAGGGGCTCTCCAAAATGCAGTTTATTGTATCCAAGATGTCACAGCAGCCCAGGGTTGTGGGTGACAGAGCTGTGCCCACAGCTGTCAGCTCCAGCTGCAAGCAGGCCTGGAGACCCTTTGGTTTTGGTTACAATGCATTATTTACTTTTCTTTTGGTTACAATGCATTATATACTTTTCTTTGCTGAGCATCTTAATACAGTAGCACCAATCTATACCTTAACTTTAATCTATAGCCCATCATAACTACTATAATTACCATATTCATGTTACAGTTCTTCAATCACTAAAAGTTAGTACATTACAGTTTAAGCTAGAAGTTGTTTTTCAGTTTTCTTGCAGTGGGAAATTCTGAGATCTTTTTTCTACTTGCAACATTGGCAGGCTTGTTTGCCTGTGCTATCTTTCTGCTTGGCAAAAACATCTTCTTGTTTGAGGTGGGTTTATCCTTTGCTCTAAGTCATAAAAACCCCTTCTAACTAACATACCCTTTGCCTCCTTGGTTATCCAGTAAGACTGACTCAGCAATTCTTTTTTCTATATCAAAACTTGCTTCCATCTCTATTCCTTCATCAGCCTCTACATTCAAAAATCTTTCTGCCAAGCACACATACCTGTGAGACTTTCTTGTCAAACTTTCATCCTTGCCAGCACCCCTGCAGAACGATCTGGGCACCTCTGTGCCCTGCCAGTCACTTCCACTTTGAGTGCAATCCTTCAAACCAGCAGCACCCTTCCCCTCCACAAGGGCAGTGGGTGGCACAGGGGAGCCCTGATCCCAGCCAGGCCAGATGAGTCTCCAGGAAAAGCAATCACTCTGTAATCACAGGGCACATTACTCTATCAGCAGGTGAAATCCCACATTTAAAAAAAGAACCACCTTTTGCAGATCACACTTGCCCAGAAGCACATCAGGGGAATGTGAGTGCCCTTGAAAAGTCTGATACATCTTGGATTGCTCTGGAAGGCCATTCCTCACCCAAGATAAATTGCCCTCTGCTCAGCAGGGCATCAGAGTGTTTACAGATTTTTTTTTCCCCCTCAAAAGAGCATCTACTCCATAAAACAACAATTACCTGCACTCTGAATTTATGAGCGCAATTTGCAATGCTGTTAAAGCATGGGCAGCCGTGGTTTCCATGCAATGGTAACTGCATTGCTGTGAAGGAGCCTGAGTAAGGCACACTGCTGGATTTTGGGGATTGCTGGAAAAATGAGAGGCTGCTGTTCTTCATGGAAGAGAACTGCCACCACCTTCACAGTGATACAGGGCACACAATGGTGCCACCATCACCTGCAATGAGCTTGTCCTGTTGGTGAGTGGGGAATTCTAGTGTAACACCAGAATTGGGAACTCTAGGGTGTAACACACCTAGAGCTGTAGGAATCATTTCACAATTAGTGAAGTAAACTGTTATTATGATATTTCATGAAAAATCCCTTTGCCAGGATTTTTCCCCTGAGAAGCTGAAAAGCCTGAGGAAAGAAATGTAAACAATAATTATCTGATTGCTTGAAATGTAGTTTAGAAGTTGCTTACCAACAGGTGCATCTGTGATTGGCCCATGTGGTTGTTTCTAATTAATGGCAAATCACAGTCCAGCTCAGACTCTCTGTCCAAGCCACAAGCCTTTGTTATTGTTTCTTTTTCTATTCTTAGCTAGCCTTCTGATGAAATCCTTTCTTCTATTCTTTTATTCTTTTATTTCTTCTATTCTTTTAGTATAGTTTAAATATAATATATATCACAAAATAATAAATCAAGCCTTCTGAAACATGGAGTCAAATCCTCATCTCTTCCCTCATCCTCAGACCCCTGTGAGCACCATCACAAGTGTGAGCACTCCCAGATGAGGCACTGAGGGGCTCTTCCACAGCTGCATCAGCTCAGTGGGCTCCTGGGAGGTGCAGGACAAGCCTTTGGTGCTGCAGCACAGGACAGAGGGACAAAACCTGCACCAGAAGTTCATGGCAGACACTGTGTGCTGCGGGAACTGCAGTGCTGCAGGTGAGCCCCATCCTCGTGGAGTCAGCTCAGGGCAATCTTCATACACAGCATGGAATGGAGGAGTGAAAAGCTTCCACAAACCACGGCTAAACCTCTTGTTCTAGTCAGCCCTCTTGCAGACCTGTGTGGGTTCCTGCACTGCCTTTTCCAAGCTCTCCTGGATGTGATAATTTGGCTTCAAGAGGCCCAACTTCAGCAGCAGGAGCAGACAATCCTCTGCACTTCAGGAACTGGTTCTGTGGCCTCATCCCCTCTGCATCCCTTGCACAGCACAGATGCTGTCAGTGCACTCTGGTTGTCAGCATGAACAGTGATGTGGTGATGAGTGAGGGACCCAAACGTGCGAATGTCAAAATCTTTTTATTTACAACAGTCTCCAAAAAATCAGGGAACACTGAAAATAGTGAGGGTAGGAGACAACTTACAAAAGTGACACGCATACATCAGGAATTGTGCTACATCACTCTGGGAACTGACACTCTAAGGTCTGCACACAACGTGGTGGAATGGCAGTGCCCTCCTTCCCACTGTCCATGGGGTGCTCACACCTCTTCCCCATTGTACTTTGAACCATCTTTCCTCCCATTTTGAACCATCCTCCCTCCCATTTGTTCTGCTTCTGCCTCCAAACCTTTTCTTTTCCTCCAAATCTGTTTGTTGTTCTGCCTCCAGCCATGGTCACTGCCCCACCTCCCTTCAGCAATTGCCCAAAGGAGGAGCAGAGAAGAAAAAGCCAAAACCTCAGGATGGAGACAGGCATTGAAAGATGCCCAGCTCTGGGTCCCTGGGTACTATCCCAGGGATATATACTTAGCAGAAGCCTCTGAAATATCTGTAAACTATGGCTTACACACTGTCAGGGGTGAGGAGTGATGTTGGAAGAAGTAACCAAGACACTGAGTTTGTCCTGCCTGGCGGCAAATCAGTCTGCACAGCTTCCCTGGTGGACAGTGTGGGAGGATATGTTTGTGTCATGGGGTTAAACAAAAAGCCTTTTATAACCTTCCAGAAGGGCAGGCTGAAAGCTTTGTGAGAAGCTGTTTAACTCCCTGGCTTCCTCTGCCTAAGGAAACTCTCAAGACTTTTCCAGCCACTCTCAGTCCAGACTCTGTGAGCAGTTTAGGCATGAACACCTACCATGGAGAAGGCTGAACCTTGTTTAGCAAGACAACAGGGCTCAGGAGATGGTCTGTGAGACAGAGGAGTCATCGGGGAGAGAAGATAGGCAAAGATGTGGGAGGAATCTTTTAAGGTGAACATCTGCTCCTGGAACAGCATCAAATAGGTGAAACATTGCTTTTTATTGCTGTGAGCATCTGCCTTGGAGCACCAATTCCCAGCAGGGCTGTCAGCTCTGCCTCCACATTGCTCAGATGAAGCCATCCCTTTCCTTACCTCCATAATTTATGAGTATTCTGTAACCACAAAGTTGACACTGCCTACGTGGACATGTCTACATCTGCCACTCATTTGCTGTCTCCACAGATGCCTGGGGAGATCAGGATGTTGTAAGTGTTTTGCAGAAGGCTGGGCTCCAATTTTAAGACTCTGTCACTCCTCTGCATGAGGAGAAAGCACCAGCCACGCTGAGCACAGAGCTGAGCAGGGTGAAGCAGTGATGGGACAAATCTCTAGTTAGATCTTAAAAGTCATGACTGTGTTTAATCAGGGTCTCAGGCATTCAGTGAGTCCTTGCAGCATAAATCACCTGGGATCCTCTACTGGCCCTTCTGCCATCCTGCTACCTCTGGTGTAAGTTCCTGCTCCTCTCCTTGCCTCAGTTTCCCTCCTGGAGGGGCACAATCTCCTCAGCATGCCTTTGTGAATCATTTGCACTTATCTTGGTCTCCCCTGTTCCTTCTGAATCATTCCAGCCATAGCATTCCCAGTCTCACTTTGGGCAACAAAAGCCAAGGTGATGCCCTGTTCCTGCTAGAGCCCACCAGTCCTGCACAGAGGGAGCTGGGGCTGGCTGGAGAGGAGGAGAGACAATGAGAGCTTGTCCTTTTCCCCACCTGCTTCAGAAAACAGGACGGACCCTGCCAGGTGCCAAGAACTCTTTGTTATTTTTGCCTGCAGATCAGAGACACTGCCAGAGCAGACCCAAGAAACATACAAGGTTTCTCTCTACTTTAAAATTAATCTTTGCTTCCCCACAGTGGCTGAATGGATGTTCCCAGCATGGCATGTCCAGATTACCACTGCAGGTGGGGCGTTTATGGAGCCTCTTTATAGTGAGAACAAAGGATACCAGGGGCTTACACAGGCTTTCAACTTCACAGGATTCAAAGCAGATCTGTGCTTTTTCTTAAAGGCCTTGAAAGGTTTCTTCATACTTATAGAAGGAGGAACTTCCTCTAAGAGAAGTTACTCTCTTACTCTCTTGTCTGCTGACCTGGAAATATCCATCAGCTTTAATCACCCAAAAGAGGTTTGAGGTGTTTGCTAAGTTCAAGTCAAGCTACAACCCAGAGAATCCTTGGCCACAGTGCCAGGGACACCTTGCCGTCCCCTGCAGCACCTGCACAGCCACACAGCTCCATGGGGCTCTATGGATATCACAAACACTCCTGCCCTCTCCAGTCACTGCCACTTAGGAGAGCTCAGGGCACCATCAGGGGTTAAATCTGGAGCACAGACACAGGGAACAGCATGGCTTGCAGAGCAAGGATGGGGCTAAACTGTGCACAGCATCCATCAGAGCAGCACAGCCTGAGGATAGTCAAAAATCCTTTCCTGTGGCATTCACATTCTCTGAAAAAATCCTTTTACCCAGGATTTTTCTCCTGGGAAGCTGAGAAGCCTCCGAGAAAAGGAAAACAATTCTTATCTCATTTGCTTCTCCTGTGTTGTGCTCACGTGAAATGTGTTTGGAGATTGTTTACCCACAGGTGATTGTTCCATTGGATTCTGCTGTGAATTGTTTTCACTCTTTGGCCAATTGGGGCCAAACTGTGTTGGGACTCTGGAAAGAGTCACGAGTTTGCATTATTATCTTTTTAGCATTCTGCAAGTATCCTTTCTGTATTCTTTAGTATAGTTTAGTATTCTTTAACATAATATAGTATTATAAAGTAATAGATTAGCCTTCTGAGAACATGGAGTCAGGTTCATCATTCCTGCCTTTGTCAGGGCATTCCCAGCAAATACAATACAGAACCATTTACTCATGGGCACAGGGTTCATTATGAAGGAGCTGGTGCAGATTAGAGGTAGGTGCCAAGAAAACATTTCACACTTTGCAGAAAGGGGTAACTCAGAAGCTCCATGGGATATCAAGGAGAAACCAGGCCACTCACGTTCTGCTCTACTCACATTCTCACCACCCTCACTGCCTGTAGCAGGATTACTCTGGAGTCCACCTGGAAACAATAGGAACTCTCTCCAGCTTGGGGAACCTTGGGGAACCTACTTTAGAAACAAGTATTTGACCCAGTTTCACAGGGATGACAAAATGTGAAGGTATAAGACTGGTAGAGAACAAAGCAGGGATGCCCTGAGCCAAGGAGAAGCAGCTCAGTCTCTCAGCAGTGCAGGCCCCACAAACTGGCTGGCAATGGGGTTGGACATCCTGGAAGTTTCATCTTAAAAAGAGAACACAAAGCCACCAGGACATGAAATCTGCAAAGAAATTGAGTCAGGCTGCTTCCTGGCCACATTATTCTGCTGGCACCCTTGTAAATAATGGCTAATGCATCTCCCAGCGGGCCTGACCCTCCCCTTCTGCCAAGGATCAGATCTGCTGTGCATTAATGCACACTTAGCTATTTCAATTTTAAAAATATGAGAGAACCAGTGATGCTTAAAATGTACTTGTTAATGGCAGCAGTTTGTGATTTCACTTTAGTTTAATACCAACCATCTGCTCAGAGCAGACAGCAGCTGCAGCTCTGGTGCCCGTGGGTCTCCACTGAGGAGGGTGTCACAGAGGATGCTGTGCACACCACCAGGAATGGGCTCTGCCTTGTCCTCAGCCAAGAGCTGGCTGCTGTGACCAAAGAGCTCTGCAGGGCTCTCTTTCCTCTCCACCAGGAAGAGCAGAACAGTGACTGGTGAGGCGACATGGTGGGACTGGGCATTGAAATGCCTTGGTTTCACTACTGGGATGAGGGAGAGGAGGGCAGGCTGCTGAGGGCACCATCTGCTTCCTGATGGCTGCTGGCAGACACATGAGATCCCCAGCAGGAAGGGGAATGCTCTGTGTCCCAGCACCCTCTCTGAACCATGAAAGCAGGGCCACTGCAGGTGGTGCCACCCAACAGCTCTGGTTTGGATCCCAAAGTGACGCTCAAAAGTGCAGCAAGTTCACTGCTGGTCTGGCATGGGTACAGGGCCTGGCAAAGTATCCAGATAATGCTGTCCCCAGGCCTGTCCAACAGCTCACTGCTGCTCTTGGAGGCTCAAATAAGGAGGCACAGGCTTGGTGTGGGAGCAGGACAGCACCCAAGAGTCATCCTTGCAATTCTGACCCTGGACAAGGGAGGGGAAGGACAGAGGGAAGGGTTTTTGAAAGGATCAGATGACCTTCCCAAATTCTCCCATTTTAGCCTTGTGGGTCCAGAAAGCCCTGTTGGATAAAAATAAATTAAAAGAAAGGAAAAAAAGAAAGCAGAAAGAAAACTGAGAGAAGGAAACCTCCTCCTCTCCTATTCACGGGCTGAGGTATTCCCTGGGCAGCCCTCACTTTCCATCACCCATCCATCACTACCTAAAATAAATACAAGTTTAGAGCAAAACTCATTAGAAAATAAAGTGCATCTGCAATTGAAAAACTTCATGAAAAAGGGGACTTTTTTTTTCCTCTTTGTTTTCCTTACAAAAAATATTCTTTAAAAAGAAAAGAAAAAACAAAAGGAGCGACACGGCTCTCTCGGCCTGGCGTCTAGAGCGCCGTCCCATTGGGTCACACAGGGCTGTCCCATTGGGTCTAGAGGGCTGTCCCGTTGGGGAGGGGGATCTTAAACCCACTCTTGAGCAGGGCCAGGCAGATGCAGAGAGCCAGCAGGCCAGCCAGGAGCACGGCCAGCAGAGCCTTGAGGCAGGAGGTGCTGCTGCGCGTGAAGGTGCCGGGCGCCATGGTGCTCAGCAGGGCCGTGCTCACAGTCAGCGTGTACAGGATGGACACCGCCGTGTTGAGGGCCACGATCTTCCCAAACTTGGCGAAGGGGGCAATGATGCAGAAGAACAGCGGGACGGTGGCAATCAGGGTGGTGGCGGCGCTGGAGACGATGGCCACCCCAACGTGGCGCACGGCTTCCATTGTCCTCCACTGCCGGCACGCCGTGGGGTCCTGGGGAGGGACAGCACCGTTAGTGTGACAGGCACAGGGGGTTGGTTCATTGATATTTTAGGGTTTGGGAGGGTGGCCTAGCTGATAGAATGCCAGCCCAGGACAAAGAGGCTGCTTGAGTGCAGCTCAGACATTTAGCAGTGCTATGCAAAGAGCCATTGGGACAGAGTCACAGAATCACAGAATAATGAGGTTGGAAGATTATGGAGAGGTGGCTTAGCTGATAGAATGCCAGTCCAGGACAAAGAGGCTGCTTGAGTCTGTACTCAGACTGTCTGTACTCAGACATTTAGTGCAGTGCTATGCAAAGAGCCATAGGGTTATAATTACAGAATCACAGAATGATGAGGTTGGAAGAGACCTCTTAGATCATCGAGTCCAACCTATGCCCTAACACTTCAATTAGACTATAGCACCAAGTGCCATGTCCAGGCTTTTTTTAAACACATCCAGAGATGGTGATTCTACCACCTCCCTGGGAAGAGCATTCCAGTGCTTCATTATTCTTTTGGTGAAAATTTTTTCCCTAATATCCAACCTATCCCTT
>JAWWEX010000084.1:2922918-2939497 GCA_035583215.1 Arremon brunneinucha | reverse complement strand
CAGAATCCTGTGTTTGAATGGAATTTATGCATCATGGATGAGGTGTATGAATATGCAACAGGCTGTTGCTTTTAAGGATTAATCCTCTGTTAATGTGGGTCCTTTTTCAGGCTTATTTTGGCCAGAAAGAGGTACCCAGACTGTCTGTAATTCTTTGTATTCATTGTCTCATGTTGTCCTAATCCAAATTGTCCAAAATTATTATTACTCTAATTATATTACTATTTCTATAACCATTTTATTACTATTAAACTTTCAAAATTTTAAAAACAAGTAATTGGCATTTTTCACACACACTAGTAAAAATAACCTAGTAAATTGCCCCAAAACACATGCTTTAAAGTATTGAAACTGTCACGTTTCAAAAACAAAGGTCACGAAGATTTGCTGACATCAAACCATGCATGTTTAGAGCCTTGACTTCCTGGGATTGCTGCAGAGCAATTCCAGCCTGTCCTGCCAGACCTTCTTGCCAAGCACAGCACAGGCAGCTGTTTCACCTCCAGTTCTTGCCACTCCAACTTAAAAAGTACAACAAGGTTAAAAGGAAATGTTACAGATGCTCCACCTGAAGAGTGTATTTAGCCAGCTCTGATCAGCGTGCTCTGACCTTCCAGAAAGAGGAGGAACAGGCACAAAGTCCCACTTGCAGGTGTCACATCATGCAGGTCACAGTGTCTCACTCCAGGTGCTCCCCATTTTGATCTAATGTATCTAAAGGTCTTATTTTAAACTGCTACAATTTACAGCCATCAGAAAATAACAGATTTGGGAGAGGAAGGCTGTAAGGCTGCAATCTGTAGTGAGGACACCGCTCATTTTTATTTTATTTTTATTTTATTTTAGCCAAATTCACTTTTTTTCAGAAGGGCTTTCCACACACCAGCATGAGAGGAATGGGAGATCTGTGGCACATTCCCAAATGAGGGAACAGCAGGAATACTGAAATAACTTGTTCACCATTCCAGCTCCATGCACTGAGCTGATGTCATCTGTGGCACAGACACAGTCTCTCCTATTTCCCAGAATGTGAGGGTGGATTCTGGGAGGAATTTATCCTGACAGTCGCTACAGCTGAGTGAGAATAACTGCAGCAAACCACATGTTATAGAGGTCCATGGAAAACTAACTACTGGATCAGGAGTGACTCACAGAGCAGCTTGGCAGCAGCCTGAAAAGTGGGATCTAAGCAGGGTATGCCTTTCTTACCTTCCGCACTTTCTCTCCCAAACAGATGCAGCTACCTGCACTCCTCCCATGCAAACCCAGAGCTTGTGGAATTACTATTTCACTGCCATTTCACCTTCCAAGAATGAGTGAGAAATCTGGAAGCAGATGTGCAATATCCAGAGGCTGAGGAGCCTCCAGTGCCACACGGCTCACTGGTCCAGAGCAGGACCTGGGCAAGCACAAGGTTTTTCAGAGCAGAAGGAAAATTTCTTGAGGGGAAGATGTGAAGACAAGACAAGCAGCCTCAGTGCCTCAGCAGCAGGTCAGAAGATCCCCTGCCAGCACAATGAGTTAAAGCTTATTGCCAGCTGCACCAGCCATGCAGAAACTCACATTAAATATTACAACAGCTCAATAAGCACAGCCCTGCAGACCATTAGCAGAGGAGGGGGCAGGGATTCAGAATAAGCAAACAGGCTTTGATGACACGTTCATCTCAGATGTGAAAAACGCCAATCACTTGTTGTTAAAATTTTAGAAGTTTAATAGTAAAAAAATTGGTTAAAAAAATAGTAATATAATTAGAGTAATAATAATTTGGAAATTTTGGATTAGGATAATATGAGACAATAAAAACAAAGAGTTATGGACAGCCCAGGTACCTCTTTCGGTAAGCCTGAAAAAGGACCCATGTTAATAGAGGATTAACCCTTAAAAGCAACAGCCTGTTGCATATTCATACACCTCATCCATGATACATAAATTCCATTCAAACACAGGATTCTGTCTGGTCAGTATCAGCTTCTTCTTCTGAATCCTAACCAGCGTTTTCATGGCTGAGCAAGGCAGGAAGAAGTTCATTTCTTCTAAAAATGGAGCACTAAATTCTCTTTCTCTGAAAGATTCAGGTGTCCTGTGGCTGCTACCTTGCTGTGAGTTCTTTCTTTAAAAAAAAGTATCTTACATAGCATAGTTTCTATTTTAACACTATGTTACAACCTAAAACTATATTTAACACACTACTTAAGAAAATTAACACAGCATCACTTTCTGACATAACACATATAATATTAATTTTAATATTTGCGAAAAGCCAATCATAAAATACGCATTTTTCACACCAGAGAAAGTCCAGGATGCTTCCTTAATACAAACAAGAGACACCAGGAGCTGGTTCCTGTTAGTCACAGTGCAAGGGAGGGAAATGTTGCTTGCAACAGCTCCCAGAAGCTGCCAGTGGAGCCACGTCTCCAGGATACAGATTCAGGCCACCAGAACTGAGCTGAGCCAGCAGGAATGTCCCTCCTCTCTGCTCCCTTCTCCTCCTCCCAGCACAGACCCAGGAGTCTGATCTGAAGCAGCTCAGAAAGAGGCAAACATCACCATTGTCCTCATTCCCCTTCTGCTGCCAAAGATGCAGAGATCCACAGGCACAGGAGCTGCTGTGAGTGGCAAGCAGCCAACCCAAAGGAACAAAAATGCCACCTGGAAGGCTCAAAGCATTTCAGCCACTTCTTACTGCATCCCACACTCTCAGACAGATGTTCACAGGGTGAGATGCTACTTGTGCTATCTCTAAGGACCAAGTCCTGCAGTTAAAACACAAAAATGAAAGAAATATCTGTGGCTCTACTGTTAGTTTTTCCAGCTTTCCTGAGGCAAAGCACATCATCTGCTCTGAATTGCTCTCATATTTTGGAGTTTGAGACTTCTATCCTTTCACAACATGTCTTGTTCTAAAGACTCCTGGGATTCCCCTTCACAAGGAAACATGGACAATTTTTGAAAATACATTTGTAAATTGATTTTCAAAAGGACACACTCCACAGCTCTATGTGGATGTGGAACTGTGTCTGGCCCTCTGAAAACCAGGCTGCTGGCTGAGTACAAGAGGAAAGTAACTGAAGGCACTTCCCAAATCAGCTAAAGGAATGGAAATGCAAACAGCACCAGGATCTGCAACATAACCAAATAAATGAGCATATAGGCAGGGTGGTGTACATGCAGGAACTAATTTAGCAGCATAGAAACCATGATTTGGGTCCAGAAGGAATTATCTCCCTCACAACACATCAGAATCACAAGAGACTGCAAGAGGTCTGTACAGGAAATGTCATAAAAAACTTATTTGTCTGCTACTTACAGTAGAGCTCCCTGTTATTGGAATCTAAACAAGGCCCGATGCTTTCCTGTGCCACTTACACACAAACCCATGCTATGAACTCTGCACTCACTGTGAGGAAACATGCATCAAGGAACTGGCTCCAGACAGCAGATTTACAGGAATGAAGCTTTGCTTCTTTGGCATAAGCACTGCCACAGGGGACGAAACATTTACCTGCTGATATATCTTGTTTCCAGTTGTCATAGACTGGTGTTTTATAGCTCCCTGTGATGCTGCAGCTTTTCTGAGGCTCTGTGCACAAGCACACTGATACCAGAGACAAGCATGCAATGGACCAAAGACCAGTCCAGATCACAGCTCAGCTGCCCATCTGTCACTGTCACATTTTCTGGAAAAATCCCTTTGCCAGGATTTCTTTTCCTGGGAAGCTGAGAAGCCTCAAAGAAAAATGAAAACAATAATTATCTGATTGCTTCTCCTGTGTTTTGCTGCTTTGGAATGTGGTTTGGATATTGTTTATCCAACTTGTGAATTGTTTTTACTTAATGACCAATCACAGTCCAGCTGTGTCAGGACTCTGGAGAGTGACAAGTTTTCCATTATTATTTTTTTAGCCTTCTTAGAGTATCCTTTCTCTATTCTTTAGTATAGTTTTAGTATAGTATAGTATGATATGATATGATATGATATGATATGATATGATATGATATGATATGATATTATATAAGCCTTCGAAGAACATGGAGCCACATTCATCATCTCCTTCCTGCCACATGGGAATCTGAAAATAACCCCATCCCTCTCTGAGCCCTGTGTGAAGGATCAGAGCTGAGAAGCAAGGGTTAGGATGGAGAGAAAAAGAAGAGATGGCCTTGGAAATAAAATTCAATTTGGATGTGGAAAGAAATGGCTTGCAGCATATACATCAGACTGTACCTTTGAAGCTTGTTTTTCCAACCTGTATTTTCTCCTGTTAATGATGTACTACTCCAGTTATTAATCTTTTCTGGTTTTCACGGCTATAAAATCATGACTCAATAGCCGTGCTCAGACCTCAGAAAGCTTCCCTTAGGTGCTGCAGAGGACGGTCAATGACAGTATAACAGGTCATAAATAACATTCAGCTGGGTGCTAGTGCAGGCAGTTGTTGCAGCTCACGTACCAATGGGAAAATTTACAAACTCACACATAGTTAAGCTTTGCTGAAACATATCCTGGACGGGGGTCAATGGAAAGTCTTTTGCTGACTTCACTTAGAGCTGGATTAAGCACTTACGCTGTCTCCTCTATACTCCTGAATTATTCATGACGGGCCAGACACTGCAATCCATACCCACACTGCACTTAATCTGTCCTTTAAATTGATTTGCATTAGTCTGAGTCACAGGCACCACAGCCTTCCTCTTTAACAGTCTCACAGAAGGCAGCAGAGCTATTCACGATATGAGGTGCTGCTCTGAAAGAGGAGAGAGGCAGGATCCAGCCCTTAGCAAAGGCAAGGACAGAACTGAGAGAAAATTCACCCTGGTGAAGGTACAACAAGATGAATGAACTCAGGTAAATCTGTGTTCAATCAATCATTTAAAGAGATAGCTTGTTCTGCAGTATAACGGGTGTGAAAAACGTTTTTGTGATTCGTGTCAACTGGCAATGGAATCAGCAAATGCTTCTATCTGCTGTGACAAAAGTGGATCCCAGTTCCTTGGATATCTACAAAGAACAGCTTTGAAACTTTCTGACCGAGTAGGCAAATAAAGGATTGAAATAGAAGAAGTATATTAGAATAAAGAGATGAGGTAGCAAGACAATGGATGCTTAGAATAAAACAGAAGAAGTATAGTAAAGAGATGAGGTAGCAAGATGACTGATGCTTAGAAAAAATAGAGGAAGCTGTGGGAAAGCTAAAGGGATATTGCAACAAATGCTTATGTATAATAAAAAGCTTGATGCACTTGTCAAAATCATGTAGCAGACACCAGTGTAAGGCCTCCCTCCAGATGGCCACAAGAAAGACAGGAAGCCAACGACCACCTGGAAAGATTATGAAATTGCTGATCCCAGCTTATTGATATTTGCTGCTTTGGACTAACACAAGCACACTGGAAAATGCTTTGTAGGCTTAAAACCAGTATATGTGCTGTGGTGAACTTGTAGTGGTGCGTACCATGAGTGGGGCAATGACTCCCTGGCCACCCAGGGCTGCTTGCTTGCTTTCTTTAAAATAAAAGATACAGAATTAAAATTTGGTTTGGTTATCAAAATTGTATATGAATGGGGGAGATTAAGTTCTAGAAACGAATATTTCATTGCTCAACTTCATCACGAGGTCTGAAAGCACATTCACAGAGCCAAAGACAGTTTTCACACACACCTTGTGAGGACTGCTTACCTCTCTGAAGAGAGACTAACAGCGAGGTGTGTGGAAAGGAAGAAAGCAAAGGACATCGCTAAAAATAGGTTAGAAACTGTTGTAAAATAGTTCATCATTAAGCATATACTGTTAGGTTGGTTGTTATATTGTAAAAGGGGTTAAAAGGGTAGTTATAAGAGATACGGTAGAGGACACAGTTTCAAGCTACGTCAGAGAAGGCATAGGTTGGATATTATGAAAAAATTTTTCACCAAAAGAATAATAAAGTACTGGAATGCTCTTCCCAGGCAGGTGGTAGAATCACCATCTCTGGATGTGTTTAAAAAAGGCCTGGACATGGCACTTGGTGCTACAGTCTAGGTGAGGTGTCAGGGCATAGGTTGGACTCAATGATTGGACTCACTATTCTGTGATTCTGTGATAACACACCTCAGTGAAGTGCACCACGAGCCAGCCTGGACAGAACTGCAATGGCCAATCAAGCACCTTAAACCTTCATGAAAATGAAGGACCCCAACAGAAACCAATCCAAAGGGACAAAAACAGGATAAAAAGGGACATTTGAGCCAGGGAATTTGTGCTGTTCCCCTGGGACATCGGGGCCATCGCGGCTGAAGGAGCGGCGGGAACGCTCCTGCCGGCCCGGGCCTCCTTGCTTTAGGCCTTTCTTTTATTATAATAAATCCTGAAATCACTTGAGTACCAGAAACTTGCTCTCGTTTTTATCAGACATCTTCTGCTCTTCCTGACTGGCACAAAAGCAATAAAAAGTGCACAAAGAGGTGAGAAGCACTCCCTCAGAGGAAACTCCTTCCTCCCAGTAGCCAGGCCCTCAGGCCACACTCCTTGCTCTGATCCTGAAATCCCCTCCAGCTGCTCAAATCACAGATAAACTCTCACCATGGGAGAGCAGCTTACCTCTAAGTTTCACTACTAAACCCAAATTTATAGTCTGATACCTCTAAACAAACAATGGATTAAAAAAATAAGCCAATCAGGTAAGTTAACGGAGAAATATTTTGCCAGTACACTGAGAAATATAATGGGATTTGATTTTTTTAGAATGAATGAATTTGTTCAGTTCTCATTTATGTTAGTGCTTGATAAGACTAGAGGATTAAACCAATTGTATGCTAAATACTTTGTGCTGAAGAGAGTTTCTCATGCACAGAAACCACAGCAGCATTACCCAGAGACTCTGCGACTCACAGGGGGGACCTGTTCAAACTTCAGAAATAAAAATCACAGCTTATCCAGATTTTCCACATGCACCCGGGTATGAACTTCTATCCCACTCCAGTTTCACTCAAGCTTATTTATTAAGTACTCATACCCAACAGGCAAGTCTTTGTATAAGCTGCACTTATCTTGGAGCACTGGCATCACAAGAGGATTACAGATATGCTGTGGCTTTTTTGGATGCAAAATGTTAACATCTTGTGCATACCCTCTCCCTGTGCCAAACTGAAATGCACCCATCCTATCATTCTCATGTGATTTGATTACATACACACACATCACAGCCACCCCATAAACTCCTGCAAAATACAGGTTGTCAACAACACTTCATTTGCAGTTCAGAAATTACAGATACAGAAGGGGTCAGAGTTTTCCTGCAACTTAACTGCTTCTTCTGTTGGTGTGACAAAGGCATTTGTGATGTTTAATTCATTAATGCTGAAAAAAGCACAAGATCTTGGGAGGCACAGCCAAGGACACACTAGGTATTGAAAGAATTTTTAGCACCTAGCAAACACATTTCCCCCAAACATCTAAAAACTAACAGCAATTTTAACAGTGTGAACTCCCTCAGTTATGTGCCCCCAAATTACAAAGAGCCAGTCAGATACTGCCACCTTGACTCCCTGTAAATGCCCTATTCTACAACAAGGGTGTTTGTCAATACAGCTAAAAACACCACACTATAGCCAGTGAGGGAAATCTGGACAGAGTATAAGTGACTTCAGCTTGTGTTTAGAGTTGTGGTTTGGGGTTTTTTCTCACCCCTGAGGATGAATTTTCCCTGTACATTGCAGAAACTGAATCCCAGTGGTCACCACTGTGGGCAGTTGGAGATTGGATGATGCTGATGCTTCTTCCCAAATGCCAATCCAGTTCTCACATATTACACTGTTCCACACTGCTCTGTGCCATTGGTCCCTCAGCTTTCCCCTTGTGCCTCTAGGTGAAAGGGACACAAATGCAGATGGGTAGTTTCCCCTTAAATCGTTTTCCTATTAGACAAGCATTCTCTCTCTGTAGAGGAACATCTTCCCCATGGGAATATTGCAGGTATGCACAGGGGCAGCAGGAAGAAAGGAAAAACGGATCTTTTATCATATTAAGCATTTCCATTCCAGCTTTGTTGTCTTATTCACCAGCTCAGTTCTGTTTTATTCCAGGCTTAGAGAATCAAGCTATAAGGCTCCAAGGGGTAAAGAGACGAGTTTGATGAGTCCAACCTCTAAAGATGCATACAGGGTGATAAAAGAAGTGAAATATCTTCCTTCAATACAGTTGTTGTGTTGCTAGGTTTCCATCTAGATACACAGTCTAAAAGAGCAATTAAAGGAAGCTGGTGCTGCGGATTCTATCTTTATCAACACTTCACAAGGTTACTGGTGAGAAAGAAACAAAAACATTGTTCCCAAGCAAAGTTGTTCTGATGAGAACAGACAGCTAGTTTCAAAAGCTTACACAAATTTTCATGGGGAAATTGTTCTTAAGAGCCTGAGTTTCTACGGTAGCAAAATTTATGTTTATCAGGATGTGGCTTTGAGAGCAAAAGGTCTGTGTGCTTATTTGTCATTTGAATTGCTCTTCCAAAGCACAAGTCCTCACCCCACTCAGCTAGCCTGTCTTGCTGCAGCAGACGAGGACATCAGCCTGGTTTTAAAGGAACTTATTTGTTTGTCTGTTACATTAAACACCAGCAGACTCTGCACAGCTGTCAAAATACTATTCTAATCATTGCATAAATGAAGGTTGTTAACCAGCATGCTGCTATGCCTGTGCACAAAACAAAGGTGCAAGTGACACAGGATGCATCAACAAGGTCCCACACATGCCTGAGGGGTCCACCACCACTTCCAGCTTTGTCTGGCCTGGAATTTTTCAGTTTCACTCAGCTCCCAGTCTCTCAAGTGCTCTTAAATACTTGGGCAGTAGCAAGACCCCTGCTCGTTTGCTTGGTCATCGCATCACCAAGGAGGAAACAGAAGAGATTCTTTCCCTTCAGGACAGGGGCTGTTTTACTGGCACATCTTTGGAGACCACCTGAATGGCAAGAGCCTTAAGTTGGGACTGTTGCTAAGCAATGAAATGTCCTTATTAAGTGGTGCAGTGTTTTTAGACGGGAAAAGTCCATTTCTACAAAGCCGGTATAAAACAGGAAGGCTCCCTTACATGTACTGGTGCTCTTTATATCTTTTGGGCACTGAGCAGATGACGATCCTGCCTGGCTGGACCTGCTAACACCCCTGAGTACGGCCAATACCCCAGTGACTCTGCCAAGCCACCGTGAAGCCAGGGACACAAAGCTCCTCAGTTCTGGCACCTAACTTTTCCCCCAGGAGAGCAGCCCTGCTGCAGGCGCAGCTCAATCAGCTCGTTATAGAGGCATCCTCCCGGGAAACGATCTCCCTGTGCATATTCATGAACTATGCACAGCTTCCAGCGAGAGTTGGCTAAACACACAGCTGAGGGGGGTTTAGCTGCTGGATTCCCAGGGGGTTAGGAAAAACGGGAAAGGGGAAGAAAAAAAAAGGGAAAAGGGGAAGAAAAAAGGGAAAGGGGAAGAAAAAAAAAAGGGAAAGGGGAAGAAAAAAGGGAAAGGGGAAGGGGAGAGAGGGAGAGTAAAAAAAAAAAAAATTTAAAAAAACATAGACATACAACACAAAAAAAAAAAAATAGGCACGATTGCAAGCGGTTGTCTTTAAGCATTGCGGGACCGGGGAGCCCGACCGATGCCCCAGTCGATCCCCCCAAGCAGAACCGAACGCTGAGAGCCGCCGGCGGACAGAGCATCACGACAGACGGGCTGAGCTGCCGGACTCCCGAAACCTCGCAGAGCCGCGGGGCCGCGGAGCCGCGGAACGCATCGCTCACCTCGGCCGCGCCGGGCTCCGCTCCGCCGATGATCGCTGCAGCGGCGGCGCCGGTCCCGCAGCCCCGACCCGGCCCCGCCGCCGCTCCTTGGGATGCCGCTCCGCCGAGCGGAAGGGCGGGCGGGCGGAAGGGCGGCCGGCAGCGCCCGCCGTGTGCCGAGCCGAGCCGAGCCGAGCCGAGCCAAGCCGTGCGGTGCGGTGCGGTGCGGAGCTGCGGGGCTGCCGCCGCCCCGCCGGGCTGCGGGCGGCGCTGTGGCCGCACTACAAACCGCGGATATAAACCATATCAACCATACAAACCGTATAACCCATATAACCCACATAACCCATATAACCCATATCAACCATATAACCCATATAATTCATATCAACCATATCAACCGTGCCCCGTGCGCGGCCCCGGTGCGGCGGTGCCGGACGGACAGACAGCCCCGGTGCGGAACGCAGCCGCACCGCAGGGCCCGGTACCGCCGGGAAGAGCGGACCGGCGCTCAGGAACGTGTCCCGGTGAGAGCCCGCCCCGCGGAACTGCTCAGCGGAGAGGGCAGGTAACGGGGGAGCTGCGGTGCCTGTGTCCCCTCCGGGATGCGGGACCACCCGGGACTGCCCCGCCCGCCCGCAGAGGGAGCCCTTAGTTTGCAGGCGGTCCTTTGGAGAGGGATGCTGTTCCCTCCTGTGACTGCAGAAAGGGGATGGGAGTCCGACTCTGCCACCACCCCGAGACCGGGCCCGTGTTGGGGCAGAAACTACCAGAAACTTTTGCAGCACCTGGCCTGTTAAAAGTACGTTAGAAACTGTTGTGAAATAGTTGATAGATCGTTAAGGATGCACTGTTAGTTTGGTTATTAAATAATAAATTTGGAGCCCCGACTGCCCTTTGGAGAGGGATGCTGATCCCTCCTGTGATTACAGAATTGGGATGAGAGTCCGGCTCTGTTGGGTGGGCACTGCCACCACCCCGAGACCAGGCACATCTTGGGACAGAAACTACCAGAAACTTTTGCAGCACCTGGCCTGTTAAAAGTACGTTAGAAACTGTTGTAAAATAGTTGATCGTTAAGCATGTGCTGTTAGTTTGGTTGTTATGTTGTAAAAGGGGTTAGAAGGGTAGTTATAAGAAATCCAGTACTCCATGTACCATAGAGGACACAGGCTCAAGCTATGTCAGGGAAGGTATAGGTTGGATATTAGGAAAAAATTTTTCACCAAAAGAATAATAAAGTACTGGAATGCTCTTCCCAGGGAGGTGGTAGAATCACCATCTCTGGATGTGTTTAGAAAAGCCTGGACATGGCACTTGGTGCTATAGTCTGGTTGAGGTGTTGGGGCATGGGTTGGACTCGATGATCTTAGAGGTCTCTTCCAACCTCATTATTCTGTGACTCTGTGAGAACACACCTCAGTAAAGTGCACCACAAGCCAGCCTGGACAGAGCTGCAATGACCAATCAAGCACCTTAAACCTTCATGCAAATGAGGGATCAAACATAAACCAATCCAAAGGGACACAAAACAGGATAAAAAGGGGCTCCTGACCCAGGCAAGCTGTGATGTTCCCCTGGGACATCGGGGCCATCGCTGCTGAAGGAGCCCCAGTGATGGCGCTGCAGCTCCTGCCCAGCCCGGGCCCTCTTGCTTTAGGCTTCTGTTTTATTATAATACATGCTGAAATCACTTTAGTACCTCTTGCTTTAGGCCTTTCTTTTTATTATAATAAATGCTGAAATCACTTTAGTGCCAGGAGCCTGCTCTCGTTTTTATCAGGCCAGTGCTGCAGGTCCAGCTCATCTTAGAGCCAGGACTTTGGGAAGGACTTATGAGTGTTCACTGGTGCCCTCACTGCTAGATAAATGCTCTATACAGGAGATAGCTATGTGTGTTAAGTGGTCGAAATATGCAGCAACAATCCCTGAATTAAGTAGAAGTCATTAAATGTGAGCCAGGAAGACTTATTAATTAAGGTGGTAGAGAGAATCTTTTGTACATTCATACTTGGCTCTCACGGAGCCAGGCATTCTGCACAGGTGGGCATCCAGCTTGCTCTGCCCTTGCCTTGGCTTTCAGGAGATGGACTGCCATTGTGATAGATGAGTAATGCCATGATTGACTCTCACAATTAACAGACAAATATCATGTATATAGGTTAAGAAAAGTGTTGTAGATTTATAGTTATGTTTTACCTCCTCACGTTGTTATCAAGAGACAGCTGGGGTTGGGACATCTGAGAGGGTCAGCTTGTCACTATGGAACACTGACCTCCAGTCAGGATTTGAGGAAGACATCTCCACCATTAGACAGCAAAGAAGGGGTCAGAACAGAGCTTTGGACAGAACTTTGGGAGGGATTAAAGGGTTAAAAGGCGAAACCTCGATTGTGTGGGTGAGCACATGGTGGGGAAAATCCTTTGCTCCCTGCGCCGTAACCTTTTCTCTATTCAGTTGTTGTATTTTTTATAAGGTTTAATAAACCTTTCTAAAATTATGAAAAGTAACTATTTCTCACACCATCTATGATAAAAACATCTCTGAGTACAGGGGCTTTGCACAGTGTTGACAGATGGTCTCTAACTACTGTGCTGGATCCAGTGGTTTTGCATTTATTTATTTTGTGCTTTTCTGGCTTTGGAGGCAGAGAGAACAGTAGTCCCCCCATATCCTTGGCCTGTTTACTGGAGTGTTACTGTAGTGTGAACTCCTGCAAGAGCAGGATTGTGTTAGTAAATTGCTGAACAACTACCCAATAGCAATGGCCCTTAATCAGGCTACATTACAGAAGTAATGAAGCCTAAGCTTGTTTTGCCCTATATTCTCACTTATTTGAGTGTTGATGGTGCTTAGGGAAAATATCTATTTTCAGACAGATTTGTTAGGTCAATAAGAAATAGAAAGCAGCACAATATAAAACAAATCCATCACCTGAGTCTGTCTCCAAGGGGGCTGTGTCAAAAGCTCTTTCTGATGCATCACCTGAAGTGAACAGTGTCCATAAAACTAACAAAGCCATATTACTATATATTTCTATGTGTTGTGTATTTTTATAAACCTCAGCCCTGACCTGACCAAGCAAAATATCTTCTAGCTACCACTGATTCAGGCCTGAATTCTAATTGCCAGCCTATTATTTCTTACTCAAGCAACATTAGCACTCGAAGATTCTGTTAAACATTTCCCAGATGCAGAAACAATCACTTCCCCCCCAAAAAAAAAGCAGAGGTGAAGGCACACAGCCAGCCAGCCCCCTCTTTTATTGGATAACATTTCTCATATATTTAGTGAGAGCCAGATGGCACCATGTGAACATCAGTGAGCTCAGGAGCCTCCAGCCACATCAGGAGAAGGGAAACATGTCCCAGCCCTGCCAGCAGCTGCAGCCCACACAGGTGGATATGAAGGGGCTGCTGCTGGGATTTTGTTTATTTTCTCAATTTCTATCCATCTCTATTGGCCTTAGAAACCCAAATTAGGTGGCTTTAGAAGGTGCCATACAAAGCTTTAGGTGCCATAATCTCAAAGCTATTGGGGTAATGGTTTAATGTAATGATATAAGAAAAAAAAAATCCAACTTGCACCAGTTCGGCAAATCAGCCACTGTTAAAAAGTTGATGAAACCTCAGGTCTTGTGGACAAGCACGGAAAAGCAAGGAAAAAAAATCAAATTCTTACTGCAATTCCATGTAAAAATCATCCTGGATGATTTTTAAAGAAAGAGCCATTTGGCCAAGGGGATAAACCCAACAGAGGTGCATATGAAGGGGCTGCTTGCATTCCCACAAATAAATCCCAGTCCCAAGGGCCTTTCCCAGACAGAAAATCCAGAGCCAAGTGGCTGCCTCTGCTTGGGCATGCATGGCAGCAGGGCTCTTTTGCATAAATTCACATGTGGAAACCTAAATCACCACTGCTGACAGGTAAAACACTACCATTTTGAAGGTGGGAAGAGTATCCCCAGTTCTGAATCTTGCTGGGAAAGAGGTCCTTCTGCAGATTGCCATGGGGAAAGAACCAGATGTAAAGAGAGCCAGGCTGTCCTAAACCCCTGCTGTGTGTGGAGCTTTTCCCTTGCAATTAGGAGAAGCTAATGGTTTTATGGAAGTTATTTGCTGAAAAGGCCTCCAGTGCACTATTTAATGGAGTTTCACCAGCGTTCCCCAAAGGCTTCCAGGCTGCATTAGCATCCCACAGCTCACACCCTTGCCAAACAACCCTCAGCCTTCTTCTGCCTCTGCCCTGTGTCTGTGGATTATAGGAGTATGGGGACAGCAGTGCCTCCTGTGCTCGAGTCTTGAAGCCCCAGGATGTAATGAATATTCACAACACAAACATTAGCAATAAGTACCGTGCTATTAGGACAAAAAAAATACATTTCAGGCAAAAAAGCCTGGGAGGGAAAAACTGAGGGATAATCTTTATTCCTGAGCTCCCAGAGCTACTGAATAGCATTTTCTTGAGCTGTAACTGGTGTTTTTTTTTTTAAATGCAAATCAGTCTTGGGTTTTGAGAGACATTGTGAAAAAAAACCCCAAAAAACCAAACCCATGGAGCAAAGCTTGATTGTATTGTCATGAATGTGAGATTTGCAGAGCTGCCTCTGTGCCAGGGATGTACAGTGGATGCAGGCCCGGGACTGTGATGGTGTTCACAGGGGTTCTTGGATTGGGGAAGAGATGAGGATCTGACTCCATGTTTCAGAAGGCTTGATTTATTATTTTATGATATATATTACATTAAAATGATACTAAAAGAATAGAAGAAAGGATTTCATCAGAAGGCTGGCTAAGAATAGAAAAGGAAAGAATCATAACAAAGGTTTGTGGCTCGGACTCTCTGTCTGGGCCAGCTGTGATTGGCCATTAATTAGAAACAACCACATGAGCCCATCACAGATACACCTGTTGCATTCCACAGCAGCAGATAATCAATGTTTACATTTTGTTCCTGAGGCCTGTCAGCTTCTCAGGAGGACAAATCCTAAGGAAAGGATTTTTCATAAAAGATGTCTGTGACAAAAAGGTAGGTTTTAAAGTCAATATTTAAACCTCTAAGCATCAACCTGAAACTCATATTACATGTAACATAATTTGTGAGTACTCAAAGCTTTTAAAACTTTGTCATTTATTTCCAGATATGAAAATATTCCTACTACAAAAAAACTTCTCAGAAAATGTTCTACATTAGCAGCAGAACATTTCAGCTCTTCACTGGAAACACAAGTTTTTAAGAAGCACTCACTGGAACAAAAATATATTATTTTAAACGGAAGTATTTAGAGTTTAGATACTCCTTTTTGAAGCAATTAAAATGTACTTAAGCAAAGCATCATTTTTGACTCCTTCTCCCCCAGACATGCAGTGCAGACAATCAGAAGATTTTGTATATTTGTAGCAGCAGTAAAAAAGTGCTTCTGAAAATCAGGTGGGAGAAGTGCAGAAAATCCAGGAAGGCAGAACAGAATAAGGAAAATAAGGAGGAGGAGGGCAGAACTCAAATTAACCTATTCACACACTGAAGGGTGAGCACATTCCCACTGCCACTTTGGAGATGTTGCCAATCTGTTTTACAATTTAATAACCAAACCTTTCAGCAGTATATGCTTAACAATTATTAACTATTTTACAACAGTTTCTAACCTATTTTTGACAGGAGTTTTAGAAATATCTTTTGCAGTTGCTTTTGGTGGTGTGCCCTTATTTACCAACACAGTGTTATTAGAATAAAGGTAAAGTGAGAAGTATAAACACAGAAGACAGACAATACACAGCCAGGAAAAAGCTAAGCAGTACATAAAGCTAAACTGGCAGATTGATAAAATATTCTTAGGTAAGAAACAGTCTGAAAGACAGGAAGATGGAGAGAGAGATTAAGAGCTGAACTTAATACTTCTGTGATTTATTTGCATTTAGCTCAGGCAGTGTGTGGCTTGGGTTTTTACTTGTTTGTTTTGCTTCCCTGACTGCCTCAGGTGCTGGCAGAGAATTGTTTTGCTGAAGTTGCAGTTCATGGAATGTTTTGGAAATTCATTGTCCCTGGGGAAAAAATGAGGAGCATTTCACAAAATTCTGGAAAACTTCTTCAAGTTCTGAAACTCCAAAGGAAAAGAGTTGCACAGGAAGTGGTCTGGCCTCTTCCCTATGGTAAAAGTCCAGGTTTGTCTCCTCAAAGCCTCAAATAAGATGAAAAACTACCAACAGCTTTCCCACTGTGCTTCACATGAGGACATCGTGCAAATTATGGAAAATTTGTTCATCCAGCCATCCTGCAACAGATGGCAAAGCAGTGAGAATGGCCAGAGCTGGTGGGTGGCACGGATGTGTTTACTTTGATATGCCCTGAGATTAAAGTGCCCATCAGCAGCCTGCTACATTCATTTATTTATAATTATTTCCTATTTTTCCCTGCAGTTATATTTAAGAATTGGTGTTATTTAGATATCTGTAAGAATCCAATGTAGCTCACATGACCCTGACCCAAAGCGGGGCATTCAAGATCCCTTCTAGGATTCCCCTTGCAATCCAAGCCCAGGCTCTGGGACACTGAACCCACTGCAGCCAGAGACAGGACTTGGGTATTGCAGAACCTCTTCTGCCATGATCAGGCTGCCTAAAAGAACAGGTAGGAAAGTGAGAAAGCAAGGAAATATGTGGGTATAGGAAGGAGAATACTCAGAAGAGAGAAAAAGTGTGAAGGAGACAGGTGAGGGAATTAAAAATACTACAGCAGAAGCGTCTGTCACCATCATATTTTCTGGAAAAATCCCTTCACCAGGATTTCTTCTCCTGGGAAGCTGAGAAGCCTCAGAGAAAAATGAAAAC
>JAWWEX010000084.1:2853080-2865288 GCA_035583215.1 Arremon brunneinucha | reverse complement strand
GCCACAATTCCAATGGGACTGCTGCCAACACCCTGACCCACAGGGTGCCAGGTTGGGTTCTGACTCTGTCAGTGTTGGTTTGGTTTACTGCATTGTTTATTTTAATTTTCTTCCCTATTAAAGAACTGTTATTCCTGCTTCCATATCTTTGCCTGAGACCCCCCCTTAATTCCCCCTTAACAATTTGAGGGAGGGGGTTTACATTTTCCATTTTAGGGAAGGCTCCTGCCTTCCTCAGCACACACCCCTCTTTCCAAACCAAGACACAGATGAAGACCTTCTTTCTTTTGTGACCATGTTTTAATCCATGTGCAAAAATACAACTTGAGTAATATAAAAGAATCAAACATAGCATAATTAACTGAGTAACATTCAGACAGTTTATTGGGTAAGGAGAAAGGCCAGGAGGTGCTTCAGAACACATTAACAGATGGGCTACAGATCAGTTCATCTACCAGTGCACATTCATCACACTGCAATACAGCTCATCAAGAGTGACCTGAATGAAGTTTCTAAAGTTCATATTCAGGGAAAACTGGGGTAGGGGAAGAGACCCAGCATCTTAATCACAAAGCAAACCAATAAATGAACCTCTCTTACCACTCACTGATTATTTGTGAAGATTATTTTGGTCTAATTAAATTGTTAAGTCACCCTTTATGTTAGTTTGTATCTAAAATGTTTTCTAGTACTAACAAGCCTTTTGGAAAGCATAGAGATAAAACACTTTTTACTTTCAAAGCTCTTTATGACAACGATGTCAGCTCAGCTACCCTGTAAGTTAGGCAAAAATTAGCTGTTTTCTGAGACACAGAGAAGATAAATGACTTCATCAAAACCATGGTGAAGAATGTGCTAGTTATTACTAATATCCTCAAGAACCTGGAATGATACTGTTTTCCAAAGAGAGGGAATTGGAGGCAACCAGCATCTGCTAGTAAGAAATTACCAAATTTTCATCTCAGTTTTACTATTAAATACTTTCAATTCCCCCTACCTCAGAAAGTGTTCCACACATATATTTTTGTAATAATGAGCTGTTTCATCTTAGTAACAAAAAGCACTGGTCCTTTCTAGCCTTAAGCAGACATCCTACTAGTCAAGATAGGTAAAGATACAGTAAGAGTTACATACTCCAATGATCTTCCCATTATTACAATTATAGTTATCAAAGATATAAGCCAAGTTATTTTAAGGAATTTAGCTGGAGTGCTCTAGTTTTTGTAAAAAAAAAGTAGAGAAAAGATAACTAACCACTCTTTGAAATGGAAAGCTATTAAAAACCAAGCTATCCTAAAATTAAGCACACAGCTGCTACAAAGGGCAGGATTAACCCAATAAACTTGAATATCCCCAATTGCAAGGTTAACAGATTTGTCAGCTCAGCCCTTACTTATCCCTAGAAAAGCTTTTGGTTTGCAGAAATGTGAAATGCATATTGGAGCTTGGTTCTTCTTCATTCTGTAGGTCCACAAAGAAGCAACAGTAGAAGCTGTTGTGTATATCTGCATTGAATAGTTTCCAAACCTTCTGGATATCCCCGTCCATCCAAGCTGAACTCTTGCATCTTCTCCTTGTGTTTTGAATCCTAACAAGTATTTTGCTGTAGCAAGCAACTGCTGAAGTGCATCTCTTCTTGTCCAGTGCCTAGCCAGATTAGAGATCATTTGCTCATTTTAATAAATAAAAGATGAAAGTGTGGCTCATTAAATAGGCCTGCAAAGGCTCCTCCCCATCAACTTCAGCTCAGGTATAACTGCTGGGTAACATGAAGCCATAAAATTAATCTCTAAATAGCTGTAATCTGGTAATACCATGTAACCTGGTGCCATCAACTCATCTTTAGTGCTGCCAGTACAACCCACTGATGGCACACTTGGCTCTTTCAGATTTACACCATGAGGACATAACTCACCTGTGACAGATCCATGTGAGTTTATTGCTGCTTTATTGCTCCTGTGTAAAAGGTTCTCACACTTGTTCAAAGCCAAGGCTGTGACTGGCACCAGGAGCTCTAGTTCAACACCTGTGTCAATCCCTCTGAGCTTATCACATCTCCTGCAAAGAAGCTTTTCAGGAAAATCTGCGTACAGGTACTAAATAACACAGAAGAGAATTCAGTTGCCACTAAGTAATATGGTGTGGATCAAATCCAGCTTTGCACTGGAAGGCACATATTTCCCCATTGTGTTTGGCATGTTTTTCACACAGCTGCTGAAACAATCAGCTCTCTAAAGGGCCACATGAAGAGCAAGTGGCAAGAGCTGCAGGAGAAAACAGAGCAATGCTGTAAGGTACAGAGTGGGGAACTTCCCTTCTGAGATCACTTAACTGTGATTCAGTGACACAAATCTGGACTCCATTAGGAAAAATCTTGTTAACAAAATTGGTTTATTCTAATTTCCAGTCTTATTTTATATGCAGAGCCAATGCAATAATCCAGATTTGTTTTTTCTAATACTTTATCTTTCTTCTTTGATGAACTGGGCTTCTTATAATAAGACATATCACTATAATATTGTGAATAAAACAGACAAAAACAAATTATAAAAAAAAATCTTTTTTAAAATCAAGAATTTGTTTTCCACCTATGTATCCATTAATCCATAGCTGTTCTGAGAAATTTGGCACTCTGTCAGCTCCCCCTAACTCAAAAACTGTCATTTCAGAAAGTAAATTCTAAGCAAATACAAAAATGGAAACCATTTGGTTTTGTACCCATTAAGGGCTTTCCAGTTGCATGGTTTGCATTTACAGCTTCAGCTTTTGTAGCAGAATACAGATTTACTGGTTTTGGCCTAAAGTTTGTGCAGTGGGCTATTTGTGCTCCATTTTAGCACTACAACCCACAGAGATTTATAACTTTGACATTTCTAGACTGTATGGGACAAGCAGAAGCAATACTTCATGAATCAGTATTTAGTGCATTTCAAGGGGCTTGGAAATAAAAGCTCAAAATTTGGCCAGGAATAGCAAAACAAAAGTTAAAACATACTACAAATAAGGATGAAATACATTTACAAGAGAGTGAATTAATGGCACCTACATTGTGATACTAAACATTTGGCAGTTTTCTGATTCCCATATGGGAGCCACTGGACTCCTTCACCACTATAAAAAAAAAGTGATAAGAGGAATCATTGTGCTTGTGAAGTGAATGGAGAGTGTGATTTGAGGCTCTATCTTTCATTGAACTGACAGTGACAAAGTTAGGTGGCAGAAGGATGAAGTTCTTTAAACATTTCCTTGACCTTAAGTCACCTTGTTCCTCAAAGCAAAGCCACACAGTTCCCCTCTTCTGCAGAACTGATAAATCACTTTTTTGAAGGTATAAGCTGTGTTGTATAAGCTATCCAAGACCAGAAATCATAACATTCACTACCAACAGTGCAAGGTGGTCTTTCCATTCTTCTCACTGCCCATAATGAGCCATTTATTCATAACATCCACTGTTAATTGCCATGAAGAGTGAATTATGAAGCCTCACCCTACAGCTCTTTTCACAGTTTGGGCAGAGCACCAGCTGGTGCCAATGTAATGCCAAAAACATAGAAAAGGCCCAGCAGCAGATTGAGTTTGGCTGTCCTCTGAGGAATTTTGTTGAAGTTCTGGCTGCGGAACTGTCTCTCCAGCGAGAATGCCATGGGGATGGTGAGCAGGGGCAGCGCCATGCTGATGGTGTAACGTGTGGCCAGCACACAGAAAATCAGGTAGGGCAGGAAGAGCAGCACAGTGTAGAGCATGTAGGAGAAGGTGGGGCCGATGAGGATGGCCAAGGTGACAATGCCAGCCTGGCGGTCTGACTCCATGTCCCGGGTGTTGTTGCTGTGCAGGATGGCCTCGGTGCTGAGGGCCAGGGGGACAGCGTAGAGCAGGGGGGTCAGGGACAGGTAACCAACCTGCACTGCATGGGCAAACTCCACAGCCAGGGGCCCAAAGGTGATCAGGATCACCACATCGCCAAGGGCTACGTACTTAAATCCAATTCCTGTGGCAAGACAAGAATAAAATCAAACATTGTTAAAGAATTCAAATGGCAGAAGAGAATGGAGAGATAACAGTTCAGCCTTTCCCAATAGGGAAATAGGAATACTACAAAACAACCAAAGCACATGCAGCTATGGACAAGAAATATCTTATTTCTAAGATAAGAATTTCTCCAGACAAACAATGTAACAAAAACTGAGGGCTGCTGTGGCATTCACATTCTCTAAAAAAATCCATTTGCCCAGGATTTTTGTCCTGGGAAGCTGAGAATCCTCAATCCTTATTTCATTTGCTTCTCCTGTGTGGAATGTGTTTGGAGATTGTTTACCCACAGGTGATTGTTTCATTGGATTTTGGTGTGAGCTGTTTTGACTCTTTGGCCCAGCTGTGTCAGGACTCTGGAAAGAGTCACAAGTTTTCATTATTATCTTTTTAGCATTCATTAAGTATCCTTATTTAGGAAAAACCTTAAAGTATCCTTTCTGTGTTCTTTAGTATAATATAGTATTATAAAGTAATAAATTAGCCTTCTGAGAACATGGAGTCAGATTCATCATTGCTGCCTTCGTCAGGGTTTCCCAGCAAATACAATAGGCCAGGTTTTAATAACCACCTAGAAATACCTGTCTCTGCAGAAACCTACAGAAATAAGGTACTTTTTAGTGTGACCATGCATACTAGAACTTGATCCTGAAGAAATACAGAAAATGCTCAGAACAAAGTGCAAAACTGGCAAGATGCTTTCAGGGAAATGCACATATCTGAAAGTCTGGCAGTCAGAAACTAAGTTACTTTTCCTTCTCCTACCAATGATGTTTGTATCTATCCAACACAAGAAGACACTAAAATATCCTTGTCTTATTAAGAAGAATCACAAACTGTACTATAAAGCATTCACAGTGAAGCTCCATCTAAAGAATAACAATGAAACATTCCAAAACAAAGTAACATTCCCACCAAAGGAAAGAAAATGTGCCATTAGCTACACTGCTAAAGGATACGAGATAAACTTCACAGAAAGATTCAGCAACAGTTCTGATAAGCATCTAAATCCATATATGTACACAATAATGCCTCAACACCACTATCCAACTGAAGATGTTGGTATGACTCTTCCTACAAAATTCAATTCAAAGAATACAAGTTTACATACCAGTACTTCAGGAAATACCACAAATATTTTATTCCACTAGATAGATCACGTGGGTCTTCTAGAAACCTCTTAACAATTCAGCTGATTCTATCACTTCTACATTCAGATTCACACGAAACGGGGTGCAGCACTCACCTCCGGTATAAAGGAAGGAGCTGGAAAGTCCTCCAAAGTAAATCAAGGCCAGGTGCTCCAGCTTGAGCGTCGAGACCGCGTAGAGCCCAGCAGCGCAGATACAGCCCACGGTGTAGAGAAAGACTCCAAACCGCACTACATCCTGCGGCTCCAAAATCTGGTCCACCAACGTCCTGTCATCACTCTTCTTGTGATCGATGCCTTTGGAAAAGTCATAGTAGGTATTCACCAAGTTACCGGCCCCGTGCACAGCCAGCACGGTCACGGCGCTCCCCAGCAGCAGCCCCGGGTCCAGCGCTCCCTCAGCGCGGTACGCCAGGGCGCTGCCCAGCGCCACAGGGGTGAGCGAGGCGCTGAAGCTCCACGGCCGGAGCGCCAGCACATAGGCCGCGCACTTGTGTCTCCAGCTGCCGCCGGCGGCCCCGTCCGCGCCCGCCAAGGCCGCGCCGCCGCTCTCGCTCCCGCGGGGGCTCTCGGCGCTGATACTGATCTTCTGCACCAGCTCTGCCGGTCCCATGCTCGCCCCGCCGTCTCGCAGCAGCAGCACCTGGAAGTGGAAGGGCCGCGCGTTAGCGGGGCCCGGGGGCAGCCGGGGGCGCCGCCGCTATGGCGGCCTGAGGGAGACGCCAGGGCGCCGCCATTACCCGCCCTGCGAGACCGCCAGCCCGCCCGGCCTCGCCACCCCCGCGGCCGTGTGCGAAGAGTTCCGCACCTGCCGGCACCGCCCGGTGGACAAATTAAAAGGAAAATGAAGCGGCGCACGGCGACATGCGCGGCGGCGAGGGGCTCACCCCGCAGCACGCGGCAGCACCACGATTCATGTCAGAGCCGCCACGGAGCGCCCGAAGCCGGGCACAGACACAGCCGCCTTTGCGGCTGTCAGGGGCACGGCCGGACACATTTCAGGGGAGCACACAGGGCACGGCACCGCCCCGCTCCCTGTGCGCATGCGCAGGGCTCACACCGTAGCATGGCTTGCGCTGGGAAGGACCTTAAAGGCTTAAAGCTCCTCTCGCTTCAGCCCCTGCCATGGCAGGAACACCTTCCGCTGGCACAGGCTGCTCCAGGCCCCATCCAACACGGCCTTGGACACTTGGCAGCCACAGCTTCTCGGGACAACTTATGCCAGGATCCCCCCAAATATTTTTCAACATCTCTTCTAGTCTGAACCCATTCCCCCTTGTTCCTGGTTAAGAGTCCCTCCTTGTATGCCCCTCCAGATACTGAAAGGCTGCTCTGAGATCTCCACGCAACCGTCTCTTCTTCCACAACAGCATCACACAGCGCGGTGTCACCTGCTGAGGGTGCCTTAATCCCATTGTCGCCGACAAAGCTGGCGAATACTATCAGCCCCAGTGCCACCCCTGAGGGACACCGCTTGTCCCTGGTCTCGATGCGGACAATGCGCCGCTGACCGCAACTCTTTACGTGCGGCTATCCAGCTAGTTCTTTATCCAACGAGTGGTCTATCCATCAAATCCATGTCTCTCCGGTTTAGAGACCAGGATGTCACGAGGAACAGTGCCAAGCTCAAGCAGATGAAGCCGCTTGTTCTACCCTATCTACCCATGCTGCAGCCCGGCCATAGCCGGCACTTCACGGAAGGGCGGAAGCCGGCATCGGGAGGGCGGGCCTACTGAGTAAGCCCAGCCATTCTATTGGTCAGATACACTGCCACTCAGCCACTACTGCTTTGATGATTGGTCAAAATCCGACTGTCCTTGCTGTTCCTTGGGGAAGGGGCGGAGCTTCCCGCACCTCTTCCCCCTTTCCCTTTTCCTATTGGTCAGATGTGATGCCGATCACGGCATGCCCGGGATCCCATTGGCCAGCCGCGGCTCGCCGGCGCTGCAGGCGCGGCGGCGGGGCAGGCACGGGGCCCGGGGCCCGGAGTAGGGGAGGCGGCGGCGGGTGAGTTGAGGGCGGCGGTGCCTCTCATCATCATCGGCTCCCCTTCCCCTCACCTCCCGCTCCCCGCCCTGCCCGAGCTCCCGGCCGCGCGGCCGTGCCAGCCTTGCCCCGCCTCACCCTTCCCTCTCGCTCGGCCTGCGGGGCTCCCCCGCACTCGGGCCTGCCGCGTTCCGCCCGCTGCGCTCTGTGGCCCTGAGGGAACCCCAGGAACTGCCCCCGGGCTGGGTTGATGGGCAGCAGCGATCCTCCAGCTGCCCTTTGATCCGGGGAGCCTCTGCTGGGCTCCTGCCGGCAGCCTGCTCGCCCATGGTCCCGCTGGATGGCTGTGAATCCGCTTGTGGAGTATTTGGGGAGAAGCAGTTGAAGTTCTGGTGTTAGTGCTTGGTTTGGTCTTATATAATCTGAATATCGGGGGGAGGGAGAGCGTCAGGCATCTGAAATGTTTTTGACATAAAGAAAGGCTGCTGAGAAAGTTTGTTTGTGTGTTATGCTAGGAAACCCCGTGTTGCAATGATTGGTGTTGCTATAACCGGACTTCCCATCTCTAAATATCTGCTGGAGGATGTAACACTTGCCAGTGCTGAGCCTTCCTTGTGTTGGTGTCACACTGAGGTTTCTGTGAAGAAACTTGGATGAAAGTGTTCGGGGAGGGCATATGATAGTGATATAATCCTGGGAATGGTTGTGCTTACTTATTATAGGTGATTACAAACCCTGCTGGTTTTCAACTGTTGCATTACCCTTGATTTAGGATTAGATCACCCTAAGGGGACCTCACCTACTGTGATGTATTTTGGTATTTGAGGAGCTAGAGAGCAAATAGGCTGGGGGTCCTGATATGTGGTGATACAGTTTTATCATGGAGAGTAATGCCTAAGGAATACAGTCATTACTTTTAATTTTATAGTTACCAACACAACATCTTTATGGGTATTTTGAGAACAGTCAGGTGGGACAGCCTTAAGAAAGAAGCTCGGAGATTTCAATTCAAGCAGTAAGAAATGTGTCTCTCTGAAGAATTTACAGGACTTGATGCCCCTGAGCCCCAGCACAGTGCCACCATGTCAGGTACTGTGTCCATCCTCCAACAATTTGCCAATGGCTTGAAGAGTCGCAGCGAGGAGACGAGGGCCAAAGCTGCCAAGGACCTGCAGCATTATGTCACCATGGAGCTGCGTGAGGTGAGTGCTGCAAGTGGAATTATTTATCCCTGTGGAGAGGAATGGGCTGGGTGCCTTGGAAATGGAGATTTTTGGAATATGGAAGCTGGTCTTAGGGAGGAGATAAACTCTCTGCTGTGGCCTGTCTCTGCCCCCTGGCATGTAGGAGAGGTGAGCACGTTGGTGACACAAAAGGTGTACCAGAATAAGTAAACTTGCTGCATATAGCTCACAAATAAGAGAAACTGTTTTGAGCTTGTAATGTATTTTGATTTAATTTCTTTCTGTTTAAGTGGCATAAGAAGCATTGTCTTTATGGAGGTTTTGGAGCAGGGGAGAGAGAGAGAATGCTGAAAGCTGATTTGAACTTTTTGCTTTTACAGATGAGTCAGGAAGAATCTACCAGGTTTTATGATCAGCTGAACCATCACATATTTGAGCTGGTCTCCAGCTCTGATGCAAATGAAAGGAAGGGTGGCATTCTGGCTATAGGTAAGTGAAAGTGCATAATGCTTCTGCTGAGTTTTCTCTTCATTCAACTCCCTTTAGGGACAGATTTTCAAAAGGAATGAGCTTTTATAGTTGGGGCCTGATGTCTGACAGTTCAGGATACTGGGTGTGTTCTGGTTGCTGGCTCTGAAAATCTGTGTGAAGTGTCAGCATGGGAGCTACTGAGGGTGGCTGAAAACCTGGTACTTAATGGGCCCTGAGCTCTTCTGGGGCTTGAGCATCAAATGTGAATGCTGAGCACATGCAAATTCTGTTCTGGAGCTCAGCTGAGAGCACCTTGTGCTGCCCCTTTATATGTTTCAGGGTAGACTGACTTTCTCAACTCTCTTCCATCTGGAGAGATTCTTGTTATTTAAATTTACCTGGCTCCATAACAGCAACTTCCACCTCCAAGAGGGGCTCACAGAGCTTCTGCTTTGATTCTGATCAGCCTCTCCATTAGTGACTCTGGCTGTGTGTTCTGAGATTGCAGAGCTGCCTGAATCCCCACTCTTGGGGAAGTCAGCTTGCAGAAATACTTTGGAAGCAGCCTGTATTGTAGCAGTTACTTCTTAAACAGCCAAAGAGATGTTTATGGTTTAGGCTCATAGGCAGAATCATCCAGTCCCAATGTGTTTGAAGGCAGTGTAAATCCCTTAGAGAAATCTTTATTGATAACATCAGGTCTCAAGCTGACAGAATCACATTCAAATTGTTTTGTGAATTTAGTGAAAGGTGCCAGTCTGGCAACCCTGGACACTTTATCTACAAAACAGATACAGCCCAGGCACTGGCAATGAAAGCTTCTGCCATGCTGGTGTCTGATGAATTTCCTCCACCCTTGCCAGGAGAGACTGTCTCTGGGACTGAGGAGGAGAGCATTTCCTTGGGCTGTTCAGTCTTTGACTTTTCTTGTGAGGTGAACTAGCTACATGTAGTTGCATGCAGACATGCAGATGGATGTCTTTCTATTAGGAACGAGTCTGTGATTTCAGGGTGAATTATTTTTTCCTCTTCTAAAACTAAAAATGGTGAAATTTATGAGGCTACCAGGTGCATTTTTCCACTCACTTAAAAAGTTCAGGCTCAAAAGAATGGTGGCCCTTTCCTGTGCTTGATTTTTTTATTTTTTGTGTGGATTTGTAATTTAGGGGGGCTCAATGGGAGTCTTTAAGGAATACTAGCAGTCATCCAGGGTTTACCCACTGTCTGCCTCACTGACTTCTGGGGAGAACTGCAGCACATGGAAACTGCAGCGTTGCTCCCTTTCTCTGCAGCGAGTCTTATCGGTGTTGAAGGAGGTAATGCCACCCGTATCGGCAGGTTTGCCAACTACCTGAGGAACCTCCTGCCATCCAATGACCCTGTTGTGATGGAGATGGCTTCCAAGGCTATTGGGAGGCTTGCAATGGCTGGTGACACCTTCACAGCTGAGTATGTGGAGTTTGAGGTGAAACGAGCTCTGGAGTGGCTGGGAGCTGACAGGAATGAAGGTCGTAGACATGCAGCTGTAAGTGATGCCTTTTTTGTTGTCATCAAATAGTTGGGGTTAGTGAACAGTGGTAGGAAACATACACAGAAATCTGCAGAAGAGCTTTGGTCAGGGTGGGAATGGTTGCCAGTCCATATTTGAGAATCTGTAATGCCCTCATGGCAGACAGAGTGCTGCTTCATTGCTTCTCCATTAACCCAGTGACTAATGAAGAGCATGACACTGTTATGTCAGAGTGTGGGGATAGAAAAGCTCACAGACATTTTCAGTCTAAACAAATGGTACTGCACTGTAAAAGTTATGATGTTTGTGTGCTCATCTTTCAGATTGTTACTGTTTCCCTCCCCACCTGCAGGTCCTTGTCCTGCGGGAGCTGGCCATCAGCGTGCCCACCTTCTTCTTCCAGCAAGTGCAGCCATTCTTTGACAATATCTTTGTGGCTGTGTGGGATCCCAAGCAGGCCATCCGAGAGGGAGCTGTCTCTGCCTTAAGAGCCTGCCTTATCCTTACCACACAACGGGAGCCAAAAGAGATGCAGAAACCCCAGTGGTACAGAGTAAGAAAATAACTTTGTGTTCAAGCAGCCCCTTGTTGAAGTGCCAGTTTTCAGAAGAGCTGGCTAAGCTGAGAACCTGTCACCTTTATCAGTTAAAAAACTGCCTCTCCTTGAAAGGGTTGAAAATATAATGGCTTCTAAAGTGAGTAGCTCTTTTAGCTTACTGCTGCAAAAGTAAGCAAGATTTAACTCCTTCAAGATTACATTATTCTATCTGCACCTCATCTTCAGCTGTTGAACTTGACCTAGTTTTATAGCCATGCAATTATCTAGTGTCATCTCTTACTAGTAGAGGGTTTTATTAGTGTAGATAAAACATAAGTGTGAAAGATAAGAATTCTTTTGTCTGAACCTTTGCTTTGCTGCCATTGTCACATGAATTCTACCTTGGTGATATCAAGTAAGTTTTGGGCAGTGCAGTGAGATGTTAGGAATTTGGATTTCTTGTAATCAAATAAGTGCTGCAGGTAGTGATGAGGCTGATACTGTGGTGTTTGATTAGTGCTGCTGAAAATGCTCTGCAGCAGAATCCACAACTTTTGGGTAAATCAGAATTTTATTGCATTATACTTCTTTTATTACTCAGATGAGATTTGTGGCTACTCTTGGAAAATTCATAATGTGACTAACTCTTGACTGGCAGTACTACTTCATTTCCACAGACTTTGTTTCTGCATTTTCTGAGATTTTATTTCTTTTCCCCCAAGCATACATATGAAGAGGCTGAGAAGGGCTTTGATGAGACTTTGGCCAAAGAGAAAGGAATGAATCGTGATGACCGAATCCACGGTGCCTTACTGATCCTCAATGAGCTAGTGAGAATCAGCAGTATGGAGGGAGAGGTGAGCAAAGGAGTGATTATGGGCATTGATTGAGAGTGCATAGCAACTCTGCAGTCTGTGCAAATATCCCATAGTGTTGCAATGGGGTTGTTGGGTGGAAAAATCTGAACATGGAGTCGAGCATTAAGGTGTGTTAGAGAAATAAAAGGGACAAGTTTGGGCTGAGGAGGTAATAAGCTCCAACAGAAAGTCAATTAACTTGATGGAATACAACAAAATATATTTTTCTATGGAATGAGGGCTCTCTTGCATGTTAGATACTCAAATATTTTTGCTGGATTTTACTCAGTTGATGTTTTACAGCCATTAGAGTGTTGATTATACAGGGTGCTATTCAGGAGATTGGGGTAATACTGTACTGAGAGTATGTGACTGTTCACAGGGATCTCAGGTTGAGGGAAGAGATGAGGATCTGACTCCATGTTTCAGAAGGCTGATTCATTATTTTATGATATATATTATATTAAAACTATACTAAAAGAA
>JAWWEX010000084.1:2820736-2831196 GCA_035583215.1 Arremon brunneinucha | reverse complement strand
ATATAATCAGCCTTCTGAGAACATGGAGTCAGATTCCTCATCTCTCACCTCGTCCTGGGGACCTCACAAACTCAACAATTAAGCCTTTCAGTTTATACAAATCCCATCCCTCAAAGCTATTGTACTATAAACTAGTATATAAAGTACTATAAAGTATATAAAATGAAGCTATAAACTAGTCTAAGTCAAATTCAAGCCTTGAACAGACCGAAGAAATTGAGGGTAACACAATGCAAACTCTTGCCTGTAATTAAAGCATGCAAATTCTTTGGGCATCCTAAAAGGACAGGAGATGGTATCTGGTACTGGGGAATAAAAAAGCTTTTTGCTGCTGAAATTAAGAGTTTATTCATTACCTCCAGCTCTACTCGCAGGACAGTGGGGCGTCTTGAAAGTCTGTAGATATTTTCATTTCCCAGCCAAAAATCTCCCTTAATATTGCCAAATCCTTCCTTGTATTGTTTCCAGTCCCTATTGAACGATGTCAAACCGACTTTACGCCTTTGGATGACAGTCCAGCCTCCTCCATCTGTCTCCATGTCACAGAACACCTGGAACAGGAAAAAAAGGCAGAGGTTACCTGTCAGTATCCTTAGGAAGGTTCAGTTCTCTTAACACAAGACATTGTTACAGATTTCACAACCTGAAGAAACTTCTATGGCAAAAAAATTATTAGATAAACCCTTTTTTTATTTTCTCTCTTAAATATACATACCCTCTTTCCATCCTTTTAAGTTTGCTTGCATAAAAATGCTGATGGCAAGTGCAGGGTACCAAAATTTAGTGTGTGCCTTTTTCATCTTTGAAATGAAATTATTGAAATCAATAATTTCTTGATTATATTTTAAAAGGTATGTAATATACATTGTGTACTGAATATTGCCTTACCTCCAGATCTGGAATTCCCAAAAATTCATCAGGAGGTAACTTGTAAACACCAGAAATTCTGTAGTTCCTCTGGTAAAGTGATGAGCAGTCATAAACAGCATCTACTTGAATCAGAACCAGAAAGTGAGAATATGAGCAGCAGGAATTCCTCTTCTGTGAAGGTACTTTCTGCAAATTTTAGTTTGTAGTTCAAGGAGAAATGAAGAAGGCTTTCCACAAGTCTAAATGTTTTCCTGTAATGGCTTTCTTATGAGGAGTGTATGCATTGGCAGAAGATGTTGTAACACTGGGATTTTCTGATTTTTATTAATTGATTTATTTTCATTTTTTTAACCTCTGCTGTGCAAAAAGACATCTCTGCTTTCTCATCACATTGCCACTGTGTGTCTGTGCTGGAAATTATATTTGCTGACCCCCTAGTCAGTAATAAAGACTGATCAATGAAATGTCCAAGCCTGCTGTGAGGAGCCTGTTTTGAGTTGTGAACAGGTTTAAGGATGAGGGATATTTGTTCAGCCCTTTCTGCACTGGCATCTGTGACAGAGAAAGTGATTTTTAACTGCACTCCCTCAGTCTGTGAAAGCCTCTTTTCATCCTGGTGCAGGAGCTGGCTTGAAGATGGTAAAATGCAAAGCTATTCTGAGGGGGATAAATGAGCTGAAGCAAGGCTTTATAATGTCTGACAGCGTTCAGAAATGTCTCTTACCTGGTGAGGTGAGAAACATCTGTCTTAAATTCCTTCTGAGCCAGTTTCTGCTGTGTTTAACTGTTTTTTCTTCAGCTTCAAAGAGCCTTGTTTTGGTGTAACTTTTCTTTAAGGCCTACTGTAAACAGTGTTGTGTCAAAACTAACCAGGTGGAACTATTTTAGAGGAAGAATTAAGTAAATAGATTTAGAAGTTCTTCCTTAATGTTAAGAAGACTCTAAATTAAGTCTTTTGACAAACCCAGTTGAGACTGAGACAATTTGAGCTCTTTGCAGTGAATTTCATTTGAAGAGAAAAGTGAGCCAAGAGGATGCTTTCAAAAATGTCTCTTACCTGGTGAGATGAGAAACATCTGTCTTAAATACTTTCTGAGCCAGTTTCTGCTATGTTTAACTGTTTTTTCTTCAGCTTTAAAGAGCCTTGTTATGGCATAACTTTTTTTAAAGGCCTACTGTAAATAGTGATGTGTCAAAACTAACCAGATGGTTAGAGGAAGAATTTCCTTCCTTTTAGAGGAAGAATTAAGTAAATAGATTTAGAAGTTCTTCCTTAATGTTAAAAAAAAATCCAAATGAAGTCCGTTGGCAAACCCAGTTGAGACTGAGACAATTTAAGCTCTTTGCAGTGAATTTCATTTGAAGAGAAAAGTCAGCAAAGAGGATGCTTTTTTCTAGAAGTGCCTTTACAGGTAGCTGACCTAAAAATGCACCTGCATTCCACATTGATTACAGGCCTGTGCAATCACTATGTGCAGTGACATTTTCCCTCAGGGAAGGGAATTTTGAAGAATTTAACTGTGGTCTGGCTAGGTATAAATCACAGTTTGTATTCTGTATCGCAGTTTGTATTCAATCTACAGCCTTGTAGATTGAATTTTTAAGAATTCAGCCTTGAATTTTTAAGAATTATCATTCAAAAATAATGGATCACTCTTTTTTTTTACTCTGGTTCAGAGATAGTCATAAAGATACAATTACAAATCTTTAGTAATTCCTGGAGAGCATTTCTAATTGTTTTAACAATTTATAGTCCCCTGTCAGTGCTGTGAGCTCAGACGTTTTTACTGCCAGAGCCATTCCCTTACCAAGCCAGCTCCCCTTCTTTTAGGATTTCTAGTGTAGTGCTCAGAAAATGAAATATATAATAGAAAATTAATATAGACTGAATTCCTCACTGTAGAAATGCAGTATCTGTTCAGTTTCTGCACTGCTTACAAACAGAGAGAGATATAAAAATGCAGATGAAGAAATTCAAGCCACTTTCCTCAGAGTCGCTGCCTAAGCAGCAGCTTTCAGCGTGCATGCTTGCTACATTAGCAGGACATGCTAGCCCTAGGAACCAGGCATTAACTGTGCAGTGAGAGGTGTATGTGGGAGCTTGGTGACTCCCTCCTTACCAGCTGATGTTTGTGTGACCATCTGAGCTGCCTGCAGCTGCATGATGTCAATCTGGTTGTTCATTTGGGAGTATTTGCTCTCGGCGTCGACGAGGCGCGACTCCATCTGCTTGGTGCTGCCTTCCAGCTCCATCACCTGCATCACCACGTTCACCCAGTCCCCTTCCTGCTTCTTGCTCAGCTCCTGCAGCATCCTGCTCAGGTTGGCTACCTGCAGCTTGAGCTCCTTGATCTCCTCACAGCAGCCTGGCATCTTCAGCTGCGCGTTCCCGTTGCTCATCCTCCTCTTGGGAGGTTTGTGCAGCAGGGCTGGGTAAATCACCACAGACACAGTGACAATGCAGAGCCATGCCAGCTGAATCCTGGGTCTTGCTGGCATTTTTGCTTACAGCAACAGAAACCTTCCAGCTGACTGCAGGAGGCTGAGTGCAGCTGGGGTAGGTGTAAAATTCCCTGCAGCAGCCCTGGTACCTTCCTTGCTTCCAATGAAGTGAGGCTCTGAAGGTGGAGCCTGAGGAAGTGGCTTTTTCTTTTTCAGACACCTCCTGTCAGAGTCTACGCACTTTAAAAGTCTGTCTCTAAGCATCTTAAATACTATTTTTCTGTTTACCTCCACCCCCCTGAAACTATGAAGAGCTTGCTGGCCCCTCCCAGTTCATCTGTTCATATCAGGTATTTACAGGGTGAAATCGGAACAGGTTTCAGCCAGGAAAGGTTGGGGAGAGCAGGAGAGACTTCCCTCAGTTCTGTCTTGAAGGGGTGTAGGAGAGGGCTAGGAAATGAGAAGAATTTCCAGCAATTATTGCCTGTTGGATTGGAGCCCTCTTGGTGACTAGTTCTGGCATTTCAATAACATGAGAGCATTAGAGATCCAGAATGCGAAAGGGCTGTTCAAAATGGGTGAGTTTATAGAAGTTCAAGGAAGGTGCTGTACTAAAATTCTGAACTGTTAAAAGATATAAAAGAGGAGGGGAAGTTGCCATCTCAGCCAGCTGAGACTGGATTATGCTCTGAACATCTAAAAATTTAGGATTTACTCTAAAATCTACTGTTTATGTAACTATGGATATTTTAATTTAACTCCCTAGAAGGTAGCCCTGGCTGCTACACATCCTACTACAACCCCAAAAGTTGTAGGTGGTAACTCTATCATTGCATTTCTTAATTTAGGCAGCATTTTAGCAAATTAATTAGTTAAGCATCTAATCCCCTTTCTCTGGATACTGGGTTCTCTGCACTATTAATGTTGTAAAATCCACTGCTGTTCTTTTAGAAATGGGATATCTGAGGGTGGGATGAAATGAAATCTGCAGAATTTGTAAGTAAAAACTCATTCCTCTGTTTATTCAAGTGAAAGGACATTAAGTAATGGTGAGAGTCTGTGTAAAATTGACACAGGGTGGTTGTTTTTACAGGCAATGTGATCTAACTCCAATGTTAGGGAAGCCAGTTTATTAATAGGATTTTGAGAGGAAAATCTAGGGTTAATTAAAATATCCAAAGTTACATAAACAGTAGATTTTAGAGTAAATCTGAAATTTTTAGACGTTCAGAGTATTAGTACAGTCTCAGCTGGCTGAGATGGCAACTTCCCCCCCTTTTATTTTAGTTCTGAATTTTAGTACAGCAGCTTGAGGTCCAAATAAAACCATTTCAGCAAAGGTGGAGCCTTTTCCAGAAGGTTTGCAGGCTTATTTCTAGATCCTTCTGGATCAGTTTTTGCTCCTCAGGCCAGCTGCTTTGTAATTGCCTAATGTGGGTTCGTGCATCTTCCTGTAAAATTTCTGATTATAATGGCAGAAATAAGATAAAATAAAGGATTAAATGCCTCAAGTATCTGCTGCTTGCATAAACACTGTGAAAGCTTCTTGATGTCCAAGGAAACAAAAGAAATCTTGCACTTCTTACAAAGGACATTAGCACAAACCCAACTGACACAAACTATCCCATCTTGGCTTCTTTTGCTGATCCAAAGTGGCTGCAGGATTTCTGCTTGATTAGGAACCATTAGAAAAGCCTTGCTGACCTGACATTTGCTTTTAAAGAAATAGAAAGCACAATTGCTTCTTGCAGTTTCTCTCCCTCCTCAGCTGTGATACACTTGTTGCTTGATGCTTTGTTATTGCCTCTGATTTTCACTGGGGCTGGTTAATGGTTTTTCTCCAAAACAAACCCACAAGAGTGTGAAGATGTTGGGAGATTAAATCATCAAAGCACTGCAGGAGTGGAATATGAATCCAGGTGTCTCATAAACCTGAATTTTCATAGGGAAGGAAGAGGGAATCTTTACGAGGAGGTCAGAATTAGAGCTCTCCAAGCAAGCAGTTGTCTTGTGGGTGACTGCCTGCCTGTGTGCTGTGCCCAAGAGAAAATAAGTGAGTCTGTTGTGTCAGCCAGTGAGGGATTGGTGAGCTGAGATATTGCCAGAGATATGAAGTACAATTTGTTTAAAGCACACAGGGTACCTCCAGAGCAGACCATAGGCTTCAGTCAATTTTTGTCATGGACATTCCAGAAACCTTCCATAGCAAAATTGCTTTTTATACTTCAGACCAGAAAGTGCCACTGCACACAGATGAAAGCCTGACCTTTTTGTTCTGCCTCTAATCCTGTCTGAGCCCTCTTCCAGCTGGAGCTTCTGTGATTCCCAGAGGCAAATTCTTCACTGGCTTCCTGAGATGAGAAACATGTTTTTGTCAAAGTTGGAACAGAAAATAGGACAGGGCAGACTCTGCTTCTCTGCCCCAAAAGGCCACCCTGCTAACACCCCCATTGTGTTACACAGGACTTCAATCCACACCATAACTCCTGTCTTGGACAGGTGTGGAAGAGGGGAGCCACTTGTAGGTCCATGCATTCCCTCTTTATACAAATTTTGAAAGGATCCAAGATTCAATTGAACACACATGTTACAAAACACCTCAAAAAGGCCTCCAAATCCCTCCTCTAAACTAATTGGAAACTAGTCAGGGTTTTATTTTGGATTCAGCTTCTAATTTGTATATCCAAATGCAAACCATCTTTGATTTACCTGTTTTAAAAGAGAATACTTTGATCTGTGTTAGAGAGTGACAACAGACATATTGTGCAGAAATAGAAAAGCACAAATCTTCCCATCTGTCATTATTTTAGAGAAAACATTCGAAGAGATTTGGGCAGAGACATCCCTTGGCAGAGATATCAGCCTTAGTGGAATTTGACTTTTTTATGAATATTTGAAAGATGGGTCTTCCCCAGTTCCATGGAGAGCTGAGTATGGTCACTGAGGTAGCAATAGCTACAGGTGGATGGGAGTCATTTTCAGGTTAGGTCAGTAGTTGGAGCTGACAAAAGTTATTCTGCTGTTCTGTACTGTTCTACTTATGATTTGAATTCAGGATCCTGGTACATTTTGTAAAGAGGTAAAGTTTGGGGGAGAGAAATCAGTTCCATGATTGCTGAGTGGCTCCTGTTCTTTCCTTTCCCCAATAGAGATGGAGAAATTGAGCATCATTATTTGGCCTGAAATCCATCACCCTCATTTTCCTCCATTGTATTTTGTATGTGGAAATACTGGGGTACATGACAGCTAAAAACACAAGATCATAAAGTCAAGAACATGAGACAAATCCTTTTTTGCTTCATTCATTATGTAGCTCTGAAGTGGTTGGGAGAACTGAGGCTAATCATGGTTTCAATTTGTATGTGCCATGTGTTTATAATATTGATTGATGTTACTAAATTCAAATATATCATTATTACTTGATTAGAACCAGTTTTCTCCTGTCCCTGGAGGGCCAGATTAAATTGGAGGTGAGTTTAAATGCTTGCCTTCTCTGGGAAGCTGTTCTGGCAGGTGCATGCAAAGCTGAGACAAGAAGAAAAGCTCAGTGCCCTGTGGCTATTTATTTGGTAGCCATTCCTTGCAAACCTTTAATATGCATCTGGCAAATCTTAAATCTGGAATTCCTGGTGCTTGCTGAGGTGGCAAAGGCTCCCATCAGCTCTCAGCTGGCTCATTATGGAGCCCACACTGTTCTGTTCTGCTTTCCCTCCCAGGAGGTGTGAAACTGTTCACCTTTGGCTTTGGAGATGCTCATAAATGCTCCAACATTTACTCTACTATAGCTTTATGGTCAAATAAAAACATTTATGGTTTTATTTTAAACCAGGATTGTGTTGTAAATCTATGAAATTGTGTTGTAAATCTCTGAAATTATATGGGACAGGTGGAACAGGAGAGAGGGCTTGATAAGAAACAAAACACTGCTGCTTCTCCTTTCTTTTGGGATTTGTGATTTCTTTTTTATTTAAGCATCTCCTCTTTGCATAACCAATACACAAAGACTGACTCTGTGTTTCACCTTTTTTTACTAAATATCTTACTTAGCAAATTTTCTCTTTTGTGCTTTCTGGCTAATAAAAAATAGATGGTACAATGAGTGATTCCTTTTGCAGCCTGAGCAGCAGGGTTAGCTATGGAATTTATTGTAACATTTTTCACTGATTTTTTTCTTTCTGATGATGATTTTTTTCTTTCTTTTCTTTCAAATAAAAGCTGATGAATGTTTTTATTTGACTTGCAAGCATTTATATGCAGATTGGGAATTTTGATGCCTGTGAGCAGTGTGGTGTCTCCTTGCTGGAAGCCAAAGGGGCTGCTCTGGCCTGGAAGCACTCAATCACCACAACTCTTTATTGAAAACATTTCTTTCCTGCTCTCAGTTTCTCAAATATATTTGTTCCCAGAATGATAATATTTTTTAGTGGTATGATGGACATGCATTGGTTTTCTGAGATTTCTTGAGTCAGGGACTGGGGGATGCCTCAAGACAAATAAATAAATCATAAAACTGGGGAAAAATGGCCATCAAAACCAATTCCTTTTGCCAGAGGATTATCTGTTCCCCCAAGTCTCACAAAGCAGCAGTGCCTTCCAATCCTAGAAGCAGCTCTCAGCAATTCTTCAGAAGGAAAAACAAGCTTGGCTGAATCTGGTAAAATCTGCCATATTAGAGAATCTTTCTAAGCAAACTTGAGACTGAAAAAAATAAGATATTATCTGCTTGTCTAGATTCTGCATACAAGCTGCTTTATTGCAAAAATAAAGTTTCTTTGTTATGTTTGGGATGCATTCTGGCAATAGGAAATGTGTGTGCTCCCTCATGGATGAGTTTGGGATTGCTTGAAAAGGCTCTATTAAAATAAAGGGTTTCTTCTTCTAATTTTTATGAGAAGATGAGAAAGTCTGGTTGCTTCTGAGCTCTTGAAAATTTAATATATTTTGAGTGACAGAGAATATTGTCAATATCAAAGAGAATGGAAGACTGGAAAGCTCCCAGGACTGTAAAAAAGAGAACAATTCTAGTAAATATTACACATTTCTGCCTTGGGTTTGTAGGGGAAAAAAGCACATTATTTGCATTCTGTTCCCACTAAACAAAAAAAAGTTGGTGTTGTGGTTTTGGTTTGCCAATTTAAGATTTCTCCAATTTTAAGATTTCCCAAGCAATGCTGATGAGTGTGGCAGGTTTGGTGCTGGTTAATCCCCAGTGCAGGTTAATCATTGCTGTGAGGTTGGATTTTGATTCCCAGTTCATCTCTGCTTTCTGTTTAAATAACCTTTAAATATCCAAGCAATAGGAATATATTTCTCTTAAGTATTGTTCTTTTTTGTGATTTTAGCTCAGTGTACATGTAAAACCTACAGTTTTGATATCTTAATAATCAAGCAGCAGGTTTATGTGGCTTTTCACTACTAATAAAATTTGAAGATTTAAGTTTTTTGACCAGGATTTTTATATTAGGAAGTTTGTCAAGGGCAGTCACTTTTTATAGGGATAGACTGACATAGCAATTGGAAAATATTTTTCATCAGAAGGCTTGTTTACATTTTAATGTCCCACTCATCATGACCAAGTGCTCCAAATAGGTCAGGGTTGGACATGATTCTGACTACAATACAAATACTGTTTAATAAACAGGGGGGGAAATTTAAATTATATTGTTCTGCATAATCTAATTATGCAGTGAGCTGAACTCATACCAAACTTTAGTGATAAGAATTAGTTTTGCAACTGATTTATGCTAATTTAGAGGGAAAGTATAAGGGTCTTGTGTTGTTTTGTTGGTTTTGCTAATCACTTGGTTTATTGAATAAAATGTGAAATGAAATTGGTATTAAGCACTGAAATTAGTTCATTAGTTCAAAGTATTTAAAAGTCTAGTTATGAGTTTTAAGTCTAGATATGACTTAGGAAGTCTTGTTATTTCCACACTTGCAAGCATGGGACAGTTCTGTCTAGAAATAGCTTCAGCATATTTTAGTAAGTATATTAGCATTGAAAATATATAATTTTAAAATCTTTCCCCTGAGCTTTAGTGCTAGAAGGCTCTGCTGGCCCATAGCAGGCAGTAGAGCTGAACACTTGGGTGTTTCCTGGGAGATATTACCAGTGCCCTACCAAACCTATACCTAAAAACTTCTAAAATGTTCTAAATGCCCTAAAAATGTTCTTTTACACCCTCCTGCCAAGCCTTCAAGTAGGAGATGGTGGTGGAGTTTTCCTAGTGTTTTAACAGAAATGAACTGATGAATATGTTCTTCCCTCAGTGGATATGGAGAACAGCTGAACTTTTTCTTTAATATTAAACTTAACGTTATTCTGAGCTAGGAATAATTGCAAGGACATCTGCCAGTAAACAAAGACTTGAGTTACTGCTCCAACAGCATTGGCTCTCTCTATCTCACATCTGAGAGATGTTTTCCCACCTTCTCCTTTAATCCTTTAATTTTGTAATTTTTTCCCGATAGAAGGAGGAATCCATCCCCTTGATTCTAATCCAGTAAACTGCCCTGATTTCCAGCAGCAGCACTGTGGCTAAAAACCCCTGGCAGCTCTGCCTGGCTGGAATATGAGGCCTCAGGGCCTTTTCTGAATGCCTGGATGCTTTTCTGCAGTGTTTTTGTTTCTGTTCAGTCTCCAGCGTGGTGGCTAGAAAACAGCTCTGTAGTGCTTTTAGGAGTGTTATGGCATTTAGGGAGATTCTGTCTGAGCACAGATTCCTGAAGTTTGGAGGGACAGGAGCAGTGCCTTCATGGAAGGGAGGTGAAAGAGAAGGAAAGTACAGAATGTTTTATTTTCTCAATGTGTGTTTTGAATGTACCAGATTAAAATAGTGTGTATACAAAATAGGCTGGGAGTGTATTGTATTTATGGGGTGCCCCAATGAAGGGAGGAATTATGAACCTGACTCCATGTTCTCAGAAGGCTAATTTATTATTTTATGATACTATATTATATTGAAGAATACTATACTATACTAAAGAATACAGAAAGGATACTTACAGAATGCTAAAAATTTAATAATGAAAACTTGGGACTCTGTAAAGAGTCCTGACACAGCTTGGCCGCAATTGGCCAAAGAGTGAAAACAACTCACAGCAGAATCCAATGAAACAATCACCTGTGGGTAAACAATCTCCAAACA
>JAWWEX010000084.1:2784030-2810600 GCA_035583215.1 Arremon brunneinucha | reverse complement strand
GTGATGGTGGCACTTTTGGATTGGTTTAGAGTAGAGACAGACTGTCTAACATAGGTGATAGGTATTGGAAAATTATTATAAATGAAGTACATGTAGTTCTTAGTATAAAAAGTTAACACCACCCCAAGGGCAGTCAGTGTGCCACAAACTGACCTGCTGGACAAATCTCAGCAGTCAGAGAAAGAATGGAATAGATAAAGAAAAATAAACAACCTGGAAAAGCAGAACTGACGAATCTCAACTTCTTCAGTCACAGGGCTGGGAAAAAGAGACTTTTAACACCTCAGGAGTCATTTCAGCCACACAAAACACAAGACTCGGCCTTCATTCCCTTCCTTCATTGCTGCTTCAGACTATCTCTAAAAGTTACATAAAACTTCAGAGTAGTGCTTGTCTCCAACATAAGACCTGTGCAGGCCCACAAGTTAAATGGCTTTTGTCAGATAAAAAATACAACTGTGCAGAAGCAGCTTTGGGACAAACTAAAAGGGAGTGAAGTGAGGTCCACCCCCTCAAAAGAAATAAGAATTGTCATTTGGGATGTCAATAAGAATTGACATTTAGTTTGAGTTTGAATCAGCAGGTCATCTAGGCACCAGTATATAGCAGTTGGTCCTTTATCTGTTGGGTTGCCTATATACTTAAGCTTTTGATGCCAAAATACTGCTCCTTAATGATAGATTTGTTCTGCAGTGATTGGGATGGAATGTGATTTTTTCCCTTCAGGCCATGGTATCCTGCCAGATGCTGTCAGAGCTGGAAGAGGTGATCCAGTACAAACTTGTCCCAGAGCGCCGTGAGATCATCCGCCAGATCTGGTGGGAAAGGCTGCAGGTACATCCCTGGAAAGGTCCAGGATGGGGATGCTGATGGGCTGGCATGAACAGCTTCCTTCTGAGTCAGTGTGGTGGCTCAGCAAATGTCTCCTTCCATCCATGCTCACATGGTTGTGTGCTCCATCTCCTCTGTGCTTCTCATTGCCTGGGGTTTCATTTCAGCTTTTGTATTTTCTCAAATTAATGTTCCTGAGTTCTCAGCTCATATGACACTTTAAAAGGTTGAACTAAGCCTTGAGATAGATGTGTACAGAAAAGAGACACTAGTAACATCCCCAAGGCTGCTCAATATTGGATTATATCTGGAAATACTGGTTTAGATCAAGCTAGTTTGAACTTTTTACCTGGATTTTAAGAAATGAGTTCCCTCCAAATGTTGGAAAACTGGTCATAGAATTCACATGCTTGTAATATAAAAGATTATCCTGTTCCTTTTGGAGCTCTTACAAAAACATTTCCAGCTGATTGGTAACATTTAGGACATTACTTAGAGGTGGAATTGGCAGTGTTAGGTTTATGGTTGGACTTGATAATCATAAAGGTCTTTTCCAACCTAAATGATGCTATGATTAACCTTGACCTTTCAGAAGAGACTTTTAGCAATGTTGATTTTCCAGTATTGAAAGAGAAGTTTGTGCCTTTCTAAACATCAAAAATCCAAAGTACCTCTGAAAATTTAAATCAGAGAAATATTTGACACTATTTCCTTACAAGAGGCATCCCTACAGTGAAAGTGAATGTCCTCAGATGCAGTAAAATGTTTAATAACAGTAAACTGTTTAAATAGAGGTGGGTGATTCCTGCTAGAGAAGGGAGTAAAATTAAAAAAGGGCATAACTGAGGTGAAATGCTGCCTGAAGGAAGAACTTCTCCCTGTGCAGAGTTCTTCCCTGGCAGTGCTATAATCTGCCACCTTATGAAAGGCTGCTGTATATTTTTTAGCTGTTTGGGAAACTGTGGCAAAGCTTTTTGTCTCCATCTGCATTCCAGTCTGGAAAAGCTCAGGACCATTCCACTGGGGTAAAGAAACTGAAGTGGCAGGAAGTGTAATGTCTGAATATAGCTTTTTATAGTCCTGAAAGCAGTACAAGCAGTTCTTGAATGTTTTATAGGTGTTTTATAATAGTTTTTAAATGCCTGTTGGAAGAAGTTTATTTGGGTATTAGGGAACAAGCTTTGCCTAACTTCCCAATCCTCAACTTGGGAGAAAAGAAAAAGGGAAAGAATAACTTCTTTGGTGCTGAGATCCTTGCTGTCATTGGAAAATCTTTTGTTTACCTCAAAATCAGGTAGTTTCTGGCTGAATAGAAACTTTGGATACACTGTTAGTCTGTACTTGGCCACTGCATCAAGCACCATGGATTTAGTTGTTACATCCCTTCCACAATTCTACTTCTCTGTAATATCCTTGAATGTTTGAAATGCAGACTCACCCTGCTCTGAGTGTTGTGCCTCTCCCATCAGACAGACAAGAACCAGACAATGCTTGCACAAGCAGCACAGCAGTTGGAGCTGCAGTTTCTGGCAGAAAACCAGTTTAGAGGTGCCAGCCTCCAAAAGGAATGCATGCAAGGCAAAGAAAAAGGGCAATGACAAAAATATCTTTGTAACCATTTGGTTTTCTACCATCTCCATGTTGAGATTTAAAACAAAAATAGGTGGAGGAGGCGCTTTGGAAGGCACTTTGACTCACTTTGGAATTGTATGAAGAGTTTTTCTGATTCTTGGATGTGTTTCAGCTTTAGGAGCTTTTCTCCTCTTTCCATTAGAGGAAAAGCATATCATTGGATATGCTTAGCATATCATTTGCATATCATTAGACTGCAAGCACTGAGCTGCCTGCAGATTGGGAGAGTCAGGGACTGAACCTTCCTCACACACTGCAGTGTTAAAGAAATAGACTGTTGTAAATTCATGGTGAGCCCCGTGGTGGGGAAGAATGATGCATCTGACTCCATGTTGTCAGAATGCTAATTTATTACTTTATTATACTATATTATATTAAAGAATACTATACTATGCTAAAGAATACAGAAAGGATATTTACAGAATGCTAAAAAGATAATAATGAAAACTTGTGACTCTTTCCAGAATCCTGACATAGCTTGGCCCTGACTGGCCATTGAGTGAAAACAACTCACAGCAGAATCCAATGAAACAATCATCTGTGGGTAAACAATCTCCAAACACATTCCACATGTGAGCACAACACAGGAGAAGCAAATGAGATAAGAATTATTTTCCTCTTCTCTGAGGCCTCTCAGCTTCCCAGGAGAAAAATCCTGGGCAAAGAAATTTTTTCAGAAAATGTGAATGCTACAATAGACAGTTCCTAATGTCAGTCTGCTGTGAATTATGGGCACATAAATCTCTATCTTGATGGAAGTCCCTTCAGATTCTGAACCAAGGCTCTGTGCAGTACACAGGAGACCAAACACTCACAAATTCTCATTTTTCCTCTCAGGGCTGTCAGCGAATCGTGGAGGACTGGCAGAGGATATTGATGGTCCGATCTCTTGTTGTGAATCCTCATGAGGACATGAGAACTTGGCTCAAGTATGCCAGCTTGTGTGGCAAGAGTGGGAGGCTGGTGAGCATTGTCAGGCTCTGTCCTCTTCTGCAGGTTTTGGGATTATTTGCTATACTGTTCTGTTTCAGCCTTGAGCATTCCTAAATGCTTTCATTGCCCAAGTGGGATGGGCTCTCCTCTGAGGAAGAAATAGTCAGAAATTGTTGAAATGGTAAAATTGTAACCAGCATGAAGTTCATGCTTTAGCCAAGGTTATTTTAGTGGGACTGATATGCCTGAGAGCCCCTGGGCCAATTTTTCATTGCATGCTGTAACTGGAAGTCTTTATGCACTACTGGAGATTATTAATAATCTCTGCTAGAGCAGAGAGTCACATCTAGAATGTGCTGTTACTGTTGAACATTACAGTCCTATTTTAACATTCATCACAAAATTTGTCACCAAATACTTGAAACAGAGAGAAAATAAATAGTGTAAATACTTTACACTTTCTACTGGCTTCTGAAATGAGAATCTAATGCTCTGATCCAAGGGAAAACATATGGTTTATCGTGTGGAATTCCTATGAGTCCAGGGAGTCTGCTGTGTCTGTGTTTTATCTGGAGGGTCAGATGTACTTTTTTAGTGTAGGGCAATTCTGAAGCAATATGAGCCAGAGCTAACAATGACAATTATTTTTTAATAAATTTTTTAATAAATAATTGTTTTAACCTGCTTTTTGTCTTTGCCACTTCTCCAGGCTTTGGCCCACAAGACCCTTGTCCTGCTCTTGGGAGTGGATCCCTCTCGCCAGCTGGATCACCCCCTGCCCACAGTGCACCCCCAAGTCACCTATGCATACATGAAGCACATGTGGAAGAGTGCACGGAAGGTACAGAGCACCCTGCTTGTTCCTCTGCTCAGCTTTTGTGCAGTTTTAGCTCTTCATGCTCCCAACAGAGCAAAGGCAAAGCTGGATGTTTTACTTTTGTTCCCCTGGAATAGAGTAACTAATTCCTTTCCTTATTGTTGTTCAGATCATAAGCTTTTTATTTCCTTTGAAACTCTGTAATGCAGAGAAAACCTGGCCCTAATTTTATTTCATAAATGGAAAGATTATTTTTGCTAAACCAGTAGCTGGTACCCAAACAGGATTGCAGCCAGGATTAATGGTCAACAGTAGCTCTTTTGTCCTGTGTACGTTTGCTGCTTGAATTTTCATCCACTGTCTTGATTGCTGGGTCTCTACACTGTACCTGTGCTCAGGGTCACATGCAGAAAGAAGGAAGTAAAGGGGGATGTATTACTAGTTTTAGAAGTAGAGGGGAGTTTATTACCAGTTTTAGAAGTAGAGGGGAGTTTACTGCCAGTTTTAGAAGTGTCCTGAACAGTTTGCACTTAGTTGCTGAGCAGAACTGATTTTCACTAAAGAAAATTTCCAATTTTATAGGAAATTTCTAACTGAAAGACAGCTGAAAAATACCTAGAGTTTGTCATGGGAGCACTTCGGCACCAGAGAGCCCAGGGTGAATGTTTTTGACATTGCAACACAGGGAGAATTTACATAATCAAATCCAATAAGCTTCAGACGGGATAAGTTATCTTTTTTTTTAATATACATTAAAGCCTCCATTTATCCTCATATTCTGCCACATCTTCTTTATTTTTTCTGCCTTGACATTGCCAGCACTGGACCAGAGCCGTTGCTGTGGGAACATTGCCACAACTAACTGTTCTTTATTTGAATTAAAAAGGCAGAAGGAGCTGCTGTTGGCTCTGTAAAACAGTGAAATTGCCTCTTACCCTCTTCAGTAAAGGACCCCAGAAGTATGTGGGGTCCCTGCCTGTCTCTGTGAGGGAAACTGTGTTTGTGGTGTTTGCCTTGTGGTCAGCAAGTAGATGGACATGGTGCAGTGGTGGAAAGCAGAATGAGAGAAGGCACAAAGATTTATGTTAGGAGAATGTGTCTAAAATTAACTGATGGGACAATAAGTGGACTCCTTGAAGATAAGAGAAAACTGATACCAAAATAGATAAATACATAGTTACACCTGGTGATGTGTGTAGTTTTGTGTAGCTCTGTGTGTTCACTTGATTTGGTATCCTAAGTAATAAGCTGCTGATGTAGGCTGGTATAGTGGGAAATTACAAGTTTTTTTCTACTCAGCAGTTCAGGGTTCCTTTGTTGACCTAAAATGGCAGTTTTCAGTACTTGTCAAATCCAGCAGGAAAAAAGCTGGCATCTACAAGGAAACCAGCCACATGGCACCTGCAGAGCTCCACAAGTCTTCTTAAACAACAGATCAAAATTGATGCGTCAACCCTATTACATTTCTTCTAACAAAGACCTTTGCCAGCAGCTGCATTCTGAGCCAAATCCCACAGAAAAGATGCATACAAACTTAGGAATTTGTTCTGGAAAACTTGCTGCTTTCAGTCTTCAATGCTCCATCTGTCAGTTTATGGCCATCGGTTTTCAATATTAATGGAAACTGAAGACCAGATTGTTGGGTGTATCTAGATATGAGAGAGGCACATAAAAAGAGTCTGTAGTAATTCTGTTTGGCAATATATTTTGTCTATTTTTAATGGATGTCTAGCAGAACTATTTATAAGACCATTATTTACACCACCCCAAGTCCCTTCTGTCTAGGTTACAGCTATGGAATGCACCATATTAATGTTTTGAATATGATCCTTTCTTTTATTTCACCCTGGGCTGAATACACCATGTTAATGCTATGAGTATGATCCTTTCTTTTCTTTTATTTCACCCTGGATAATACCCTTTTTCCTCACCACTGAGTTGGGCATGCTGATATTTGAACAGGATAGATGAGGCATTTGAGCTCAAGTGGTTTTTGTCTCTAACATAGCTCATTCTATAGACACACAGAAATAAATTAGGCTTCTAAGTGCATATTCTGCAGTTCCTAACCTGAAATGACCTTGCAGATTGCAGGAGCTTTACTCTTAATTCTTTCCAGTGAAGCATGAATACATTTTTTTAAAATTTTTTTATTCTTGGGTTCTCCTACCCCAGAATAATTTCCAAGGAATTTTAAAAATGTATTTTCCCTCAGAATTTGGTAGTGAAAGTTGCTTTAACACTGCTGCCCTGTAGAATATTCTGTCAAAGGAGTAATACACATTTGAACTTCTTCAACAACTTTAGGAGAAATCCAGACTTTAATTTGTTGAAACAACTCATGGTGTGTACTTCAAGCCCAGACAAAGCTGAAAGGTTAGGAGAGAAGATCAGAAAGCTGCAAGTTTTCCTTCAGGCATTATTTTCTCAAATTGTCATGGGTTTGGTTTTTGGTTTGTTTTTTGTTTTTGACGGGGGTTTTGGGTTTTTGGTTTTGGTTTGGGTTTTTTGGTCGGTTTTTTTTGGTTGGTTTTTTGAGGGGGTTTTTGGGGGTTTTTTTGGTTTTATTTGTTTTGGGGTTTTTTTGGTAGTTTTGGGTTTGAGTTTTGGGTTTCTTGTTGTTGTTTTTTGGGTTTTTTTTGTCTGCCCATAGCATATTATAGGTAGGCTTTTTCGGATTTGTGATCCTGTCTATTCAGGATTGTCCTGGTCAGATCCAGTCTGTAAGCTATAAACATTTGATGGTTGCAATTGCCAGGCTAAGTTCATTCTCAGCTGAAAATGAGGTATCTCTGCATCTCCCAGTGTGTGGGACATTCTCTGCTGTTGGAGCTTTCTCCCTGTACAGGTGACCTTGCTGCTTTGGCAGAGTGGAGTTCTTGCACATCCTGTGTTATGGTCAGTCATACCTGTGGCTCTGTCTGTATGACAGTGAAGGTGTGCCTGGCATGGCAAGGATGCAGTTATTTGTTCCTCAGTTTAGCAATTTCACAGACAATAAGAATCTCTAACCTCTTCATTTATTTAGACATATTTAAAGTGTAAAGTGACTTTAGAGGGATGTTAGTGGCTGAAAAGCTTTGAACAAAGACAAAACCATATATTTTTATTTCTGTGAAAATCACTTCCACATTTTTTTCTCCCTTGAGAAATGGTATTTAAGCCCTGTGGTGCTGACTGCCTCCATCCTTTGCAGATTGATGCATTCCAGCACATGCAGCACTTTGTGCAGACCATGCAGCAGCAGGCCCAGCACGCCATCGCCACTGAGGACCAGCAGCACAAACAGGAGCTCCATAAACTCATGGCACGGTCAGCATGGGCACCCTTTAGTCTAGACTCAAACTGAACCCTTACTTGAAATGCAGAGTCCCTGGGGGTGACACATTTCAGACAAATTCTTTGATTAAAAGAATGAGATTTCTCATTTAGCTGCTTTGGTGTTATGTGGTGGTGTTCACAGGGGTCCCAGGAAGAGATGAGGATCTGACTCCATGTTTCAGAAGGCTGGTTTATTATTTTATTATATATATTATATTTAAACTATACTAAAAGAATAGAAGAAAGGATTTAATCAGAAGGCCTGAAAGGAAAGGAAAGAATGGAGTGATAACAAAATGTTGTGGCTGACCAGACAGTCCAGACAGCTGGACTGTGATTGGCCATTAATTAGAAACAACCAACATGAGACCAATCACAGATGCACCTGTTGCATTCCACAGCAGCAGATAACCATTGTTTACATTTTGTTCCTGAGGCCTCTCAGCTTCTCAGGAGGAAAAAATCCTAAGGAAAGGATTTTTCATAAATCCTGTGACAGTATTACATTCTTATCTACCATGTAATGTTCAGTAAATGTTACTGGGACACTTCAGCCTAAACAAGATTATATTTGTTGCTGGTGCCTGGTTGTATTTTTCCAGCCCTGTGCTCGTTGGCAGGAGCAGAGCTCTCAGCATGTCTGTTTCTTTGCTTTTCAGGAGATTTGGTAACTGGGAAAGAAACACTCCCCACACAAGCCTGGCATATCTGTATGAAGTGCACAGGCTGCCAAGCACAACAGCAGTGCTTTGGGCAGTAGGTGCCTGGCATGTGATGGTCTCTCACAATACTGTTGCATAAAAATCCTTTTTCCATTTTTCTGTGTGGATCTGTAGATGCCAGATCTGGTTTTTTTTAGTTTAAATTAAAAATTGCATAGTGCTTTCTATTGAAGGTTTGCTTTTTTTGAAGGGAGGTGTGCACTCAATTTGCTTTTATGAGGATGGGAACCCTTGGTAAAACCATTCTCTTATTTTTTCAGTGACTATAATGAAAAACAAATTTGTAATGATTTGCATACAGTATTTGTCTTGCACAATGCTTTCTGGAAAACTCAAAATACAGAAAGGACAGCCATGTCCTAGCTGTGGCATTTAAAGCCTGCTGAGGGAGCAAAGTATTAAGTTTTGGGCAAACCTTGACAACCCCACCCTGCTGCAGTAAAAATATGTTGTTTTTCCTTTCCTCTAGGAGGGAATGACTTAATGGGGTTCTGGCTGGGTGAAGAACAGTTCCTCTGTGTTTGCATTGTTTGTTTGTCAGTGTTCTCCCCAGAAGGCTCATTCATGTGGTGCTCAGCAGCACACATGTATGATTTTATCAGCACAGACTGATAAAGTCTTTCAATGTTGCTGTTACCTACTTCTTACATTTATTTTATAACTTACACAGATGAGGAAAAAAAGTTTGATCCTCACCTTTCCTCTTAAATTAAACCTTCAACTAGTTAGTTGCACACTACAAGCAAGATGGAGATATTTTGAATCTTGCATCTAGCCTGCAGGAGAGGCTACCTGGCTGAATTCACCACATGGAATGTCCTTTAGACTCCAGACAGCAAGTTAGCCTTTTAATGCAGAGGCTTTGTTTTCATTTTAGCTTTTGAATCAATAAATCCCTTTGCTTAACTAGGTGTTTCCTGAAACTGGGTGAGTGGCAGCTGAACCTGCAAGGCATCAATGAGAGCACCATCCCCAAAGTCTTGCAATACTACAGTGCTGCAACGGAGCATGATCGCAACTGGTACAAGGTCAGTGCAGAGAATTTCCAGATCAATTTTATCAAATCTCATAGTGCAGGAAAGGAAGGTGTTCATTGGAAGACCTCCCATAACTGTCTGCCTTGTTAATGCCAGTGGGATTAAAAAAAAAAACTAAATAAAACCAAAAACAGAGAAAGTGGCTCAAGGTGACCATGAGATTCTTGTTTAGAATTTTATGTGGTTGGTAAAACTAGGCCACAATTCAGTTTCTGTTCTTGCTTTTGAGACTCCCCTGTTGTCAGTTAGCAATGAAGGAGAAAGAAAATGGAAAAATTTAACTTGTTCTCAGTCAGTATACTTGAAGGAGGAAAGTAGCCCTGTTGTTAATTCTCCAAAGAGCCTTTGATTTCGTGGTTGTGATATCTCAATTAATATTTGGTGCCAGATCTTCTCTGGGGCAGCCATCTCTTGTATTTTTTCCCATTACACATCCCTGAGGCCTAACATAATAATTTTCATTGTAGCCTTTGAAAAATTAAGCTATATGCAAGTATAATTTAATTTTTGGTACAGAGCTCATTTACTTTAATATTCAACAGGGAGTTCCAGGCCAAGAACTCAACATGATATTATTTAAGATAATAAGACAGTTCAAATTACAAAGCATTGTGTTGTCTGCAGGATATTACTTACTTTGCAGACACAGAAAGGTTGGATTATATTTAACAATTAGGAAGTGCCAGTTGCAGAAAGGAGTCTGACTTGTGTTCTGTCCTGTTGGCAGGCCTGGCATGCCTGGGCAGTGATGAACTTTGAGGCAGTGCTTCACTATAAACATCAAAACCAGGCCAGAGATGAGAAGAAGAAACTGCGTCACGCGAGCGGCGCCAGCATCACCAGCGCCAACACGGAGGGCAGCAACAGTGAGAGTGATGCTGAGAGCACTGAGAACAGTCCCATCCCATCCCCAGTGCAGAAAAAAGTCACTGAGGTACCCTCCTTCCTCCCTCTTCTTCTTGAGAGATTGGTACTTGCTGCTTAGACACAGGAAAAAAATTATGGGCTAAATTAATGCAAATTATTATTAGCTAAAGGGGCTGTGATAGGGGTACAGAGCATTAACAAATTCTGCTGGTTGGGCCCTTCATGGAAGACTCTGAGGAATCTCTTTCATTTACCAGTTATAGTAAGGTAGTTTTTAGGCTGAACAAACTGAAGTATAAAACCACTTCACAGCATTTTCCCTGCCTGCCTGAAAGATCTTTGTGTAGTCAATCAAAACATAAAATCCTAGGAGCAACATGTCCTGTGAGGAGTAGGAGCAGAAGTCAGCTACAATAGGGTTTAGGTCTATATTTCCACATATTTCTTCCTCTTTCCCCTTCTTGAGTTTAGGATTCATGTGGGCTGATGTGCTTGCATGGAACTAATGCAGCCATTTCATTCCAAAAGGATTTATCCAAGACCCTCCTGATGTACACAGTCCCTGCTGTCCAGGGTTTCTTCAGATCCATTTCTCTGTCTCGAGGAAACAACCTGCAAGACACTCTAAGGTACATAATAAAGCTCATAGTAAATGAAATCCAGCTGATAAGAACACATGGTTTCAGATTAGGCAGAACATATTTCTGCTCTTTTTTGTTATGGTTGAGTTAAGTGAATGCATTGGTCCAGGCTAATTTTTGTTGGATGGATTATCCCTGCATTCTGAGGGTTCTGGGAAGAAAAGTTTCTTGTAAATAGGTTTTGGGTTGGGGGTTTTTTGTTTGTTTGGGGTTTTTGTGGTGGGGTTTTATTTGTTGGTTGGTTGGTGTTTTTTGGTTTGGTTTGGTTGTGTGTTTGTTTGTTTGCTCCTAACAAAAGAATTTCTCTTTCTCAGAGTCCTTACTCTGTGGTTTGACTATGGTCATTGGCCTGATGTGAATGAGGCTTTGGTGGAAGGAGTCAAGGCAATCCAAATAGACACCTGGCTGCAGGTAAATAACACAAAGAGAAATCACAGTTCTGGGGTAGTTTGGGGATTTGCTGCATGATATCTACTATGATCCCTTGCTGAACAATCCTCCATAGGTGAGTGCTGAGAGCAGTGTGCAGTGCAGTCTGTGACTGATTTAACAAGCATCTTGAACAGAGAAATGAGAAATGTTTCTGTATTTATATGCAGATTAGTGCATATTAATAAGAAAGAATGAAAATTCTTAAATTAAAGATGAGATGCATCCAGTGGTGATCAAGTAGAAAACACCACTGCCCTGCTTTGATGTAGTTCACAGTCTATTTTAGGATTGCCTTGTAGAATGATTCTTGTAATTAAATTTAAAAATACTTTATTTCCTATATAAGCATCATACTTCAAGAAGCATCTTTCCTTAGTAGGATCCTGTGACAGTTTTGCACAGAACAGTTGTGATCTCATTGAACTGTTGTACATTTCTGTTTGGAATCTTGTGTTACCCTCTGACCAACTCAAAAATGAGTGGTGGGCTTCCCTGTCTCCTTTAGACTGTGAGGTCTCTAGGAGAGGGCAGAACAGCTGGGGCACTGAACACATGAGATAACAGGTGTCACCACATTTCTATTCACAGAGAAAAGCAAGGCACAGTTCTTCCCAAGAATATTTCTGGGTTTCACATTCTCTGAACCTCAGAGAAAGGAAAAACAATTCTCATCATTTGCTGTGCCTGTGTTTGTGCCAAAGTAGAATACAATATGGAGATTGTTAACCCAAAGTGATGGGGTTTTGTTTCCTTGGCCTGTCAGGGTGTGTGTGCACAGTTGAGTGTTTGGCAGATTCAGTTTAGATGTAATGTAATATAGTGTAATATGAAGTGTGTATATATATATATATATATATATATACACATATACATACTTACTTTATTATACTATATTATTCTATACACTACACAGTATAGAATAATATAGTGTAATAAAGTATATAGTGTAATATAGTGTAATATATAGCATATCTAGATATATATACTTTATTATACTAAATTTTATTATACTAAATTTATAAATTAAACTTCACTATACTAAATTTAATATACTAAATTACTTTATTATAATAAAGTAATTATATATTTATACAATATATAATTCCTTTATTATACTATGTTATTCTATACTATATTACACTATATACTTTATTATACTATATTATTCTATATACTACAGTGTAGAATAATATAGTACAATAACATATATAGTGTAATATATAAATATAAATGTATATATACTTATATATATACTTTATTATACTAAATTTTATTATACTAAATTTATAAATTAAACTTCACTATAATAAATTTAATATACTAAATTACTTTATTATAATAAAATAATTATATATTTATATAATATATAATTCCTTTATTATACTGTTATTCTATACTATATTACTATATTATTATACTGTTATTCTATACTATATGCTTTATTATACTATATTATTCTATACACTACAGTGTAGAATAATATAGTATAATAACATATATAGTGTAATATATATGTAAATGTATATATACTTATATATATACTTACTTTATTATACTAAATTTTATTATACTAAATTATTATAATAAAGTAATTATATATTTATAAAATATATAATTCCTTTATTATACTAAATTTATAAATTAAACTTTGTTATACTAAATTTATTATACTAAATTACTTTATTATAATAAAGTAATTATATATTTATAGAATATATTATTATTTTATTATACTATGTTATTCTATACTATATTACACTATATGCTTTATTGACTATGTATAGTCAATATATAGAATATAACACTATATTATTCTGTACACTACACAGTGTAGAATAATACAGTATAATAAAGTATATAGTGTAATATAATGTAATATATAGTATATATGAATCTATACTTATATATATACTTTATTATACTAAATTATTATAATAAAGTAGTTATATATTTATATAATTACTTTATTATACTATATTATTCTATATTACACCCTATACTTTATTATACTAGATTATTCTATACTCTATGCAGTATAGAATAATATAGTATAATAAACTACACAGTATAATCTAGTATAATAGTGTAATATAGTATAGAATAATATAGTATAACAAAGTAATTAATTAGCCTTCTGCTATCAGTGGAGTCCTCCTCATCATTCTCTCCCCCTCGTTGGGGGTTGCCTGCAGATGCTGTAGACAGGAGTGTTTATTTTGCTCTCCTTGCTGGCAGGTAATCCCCCAGCTGATAGCCAGGATCGACACCCCCCGGCCGCTGGTGGGGCGGCTCATCCACCAGCTGCTGACGGACATCGGGCGCTACCACCCGCAGGTGAGCCGGGGCTCAGAGCAGCAGTTCTCACAGTGCTGCACAGGGGGTCACAGCAGGTGTGGCAGTGAGGATGGGGGCAGTTTCTGATGCTGCTGCTGCTGCTTTCACCTCAGCACTTCACATGAAAAGGGAAGGAGGTGAATGAGCCATGCAGCCTGGAAGAACTCTTTGTCTAATGTAATTTAATGTCTGCTGGGCAGTGCAAATCACCTTAAATGTCTAAGAACCTTCCTCAGAGTTTTTATCTTTCCACAGTGTGGAATATCACAAAATCCTAAAACCTTTTTTTGTTCTTCCAGTTTGAAAGAGGCTCTCAATGTCGTTCTGCTTTTCAGTGAATTAAAGTCTTGACAGCCTGTTGTTGGATCAGAAGACTTTGAGTAGTAAATTCCTATAATTACTTTCCAGAAGCAAGCTTGCTTCCTCCTGTTGATTCCTAAGGCTAATGTTAATGCTTTGCTAATTATTTATGTAGCTCTTCCTTGTGGTTCTAAAGTATTATTGGTTGCTGTCCCTTGCAGGCTTTGATCTATCCGTTGACTGTGGCTTCTAAATCTACGACCACTGCTCGGCACAATGCTGCAAATAAGATCTTGAAAAACATGTGTGAGCACAGCAACACCCTGGTGCAGCAGGCAATGATGGTGAGTGCTCAGTGTAGCTTTAAATGTGTTATGTTGGATGGATGGATGTCACTTATAGTAACACAAAATGACCATTCATTGTTGATTCTCTTCAAGTGTAATTAATTTGAGGTATTTGCAACTGGTAGAAGTTACAGTGTTAGTGTAATTTCCAGAGAGTGCTTCCATTTTACAATAATTCACACACTGAGTTTTTATATTTCCTTATGAATAAATTTAGAGAAGAAATACATGAAAAACCTTTGTTCCATAAAGAGGTGGTTTTGCTTAATGGGAAGTAGAAACAAAACTTACTGAGCATAGCATAGGAAGAGTAAAATAATTAATTTGATAAAGATTTTTATGAATAAATGAAAAATAATGCTTTCAGGCCAAGCTGCACAAGCATGTAGAAAATTTCAAAGGGAACAAATAAGGTGAGAAAAGCCTGGTTAGCTTCTTACAGAAAAAATGTGCCATCACCATGGTTGTAGAAAATTTCAAAGGTAATAAATAAGGTAAGAAAAGCATTGTTAGCTTCTTACAGAAAAAATGTGCCATCACCATGGTTGTAGAAAATTTCAAAGGTAATAAATGTGAGAAAAGCATGATTGGCTTCTTACAGAAAAAATGTGCCATCACCATGGTAGTTCTTGTAGCTCCCTCTGGCTTCCAGGAACAAATATTTCATAACATTAGAGAAGAGTGGAGTTTTGCAATTTTAAGTCAGGACCCAGTCCCAGGGATTTCTTCAGATGTTTAATCTTTTTTTCTGTCTAAAACAGGTGAGTGAAGAGCTGATTCGTGTGGCCATCCTGTGGCATGAGATGTGGCATGAAGGGTTGGAAGAAGCATCTCGTCTGTATTTTGGAGAAAGGAATGTAAAGGGAATGTTTGAGGTGCTGGAACCACTTCATGCCATGATGGAGAGAGGGCCTCAGACTTTAAAGGAGACATCCTTCAACCAGGTATCGGCAAATGGCCCAGAGGCTGTTCTGCAGGAACAGCTGCCCCAGATGTGTTACAAGAACCTTTGCCATTTAACACAAAAAGTTAATCTCTTGGGACTCATTATGTTAGTTGCAGATTTCATTATTGAGATAAATTATCTTCAGATCTGTGTCACTTTTGGTGACTATAAGAGGCCATGGTAGTCTGAATTGCCCTGGAGTCTTGTGTTGGCAGGGTGTCTGATAGGGACTATAAAACAATGACAGTGAATTATTTGCTGTTAATAATTCTGCTTTGTTCACAGTAAGCTCTAGCACAGATAACAGAATTCACTGAGCTTGTGAGCCTGCTGTTAAAGGGTGATTCTAAGCATTCAGTTTCTCTTATAATGAAGTCTACTTGTGAGCAATGTTGTTTGATAAATTCAATGCAAATCTTGGATCCAGGAATTTCTGGATCTGCTATAAAAAATGCTATAAAATTCTGATCTGCTATAAAAATGTGAGCTCAAGTATTTGTAGTGCAATTTGAAAATAGACTCTGATGCTCTTTGTGGGTGTTAAGTGGGCTCCACCTGTTACACTACAGTCTGTTGAAATTCATTTTTCTGTTGTTTGAATCCCTAGGCCTATGGCAGAGATCTCATGGAAGCTCAGGAGTGGTGCAGGAAGTATATGAAATCAGGAAATGTCAAAGACCTGACTCAGGCTTGGGATCTCTATTACCACGTGTTCCGACGGATCTCAAAGCAGCTGCCACAGGTGAGGGGGGAGATTCAGATCTTTTATTTGTCTTTACAGTGCAAGCTGTCAATACCAACCTTTGCTTTATGTTTTCTGGTTATTCAAAACATACTAATTAGGTATTCTGGAAATAACTGCATAGGGTGTGCTGCAAATCTGGTGTTTATGCAGCACTTCTGCAAGTACCTCAAGTATTGGTCATGGCCTGAACTGTTTTAGGTCCCTTGACAGCATGAACTCTTCAGATACTTCTGTGAGATTGAAATGAAATTCTAAGGGGTTGATTTCTTTTGGTTTTGGTTAATTAGGTATTGTGGAAATAACTGCATAGTGTTTGCTGCAAATGTGGTGTTTATGCAGCACTTCTGCAAGTACCTCAAGTATTGGTCAGGGCCTGAACTGTTTTAGGTCCCTTGACAGCATGAACACTTCAGATGCTTCTGTGAGATTGAACTGAAATTCTAGGGGGTTGTATTTCTTTTGGTTTTGGTAGCTCACTTCCTTGGAGCTGCAGTATGTGTCACCAAAACTCTTGATGTGCCGGGATCTGGAGTTGGCAGTGCCAGGGACGTATGACCCCAACCAGCCCATCATACGGATCCAGTCCATCGCCCCCTCACTGCAGGTCATCACCTCCAAGCAGAGACCCAGGAAGCTGACATTAATGGGTAAGAGAGAGCAGTTTTCACTTTGTTATTCCAGTATTTAAACAGTTGTTGCTCTTAGGTCCAACTATATATTTACCTCTACAACCTTTGCTTTCAGGTGAAGTTTTTCTTAATCGGTCAAATGTAGCCATGATATTGTCTAAAAAATCCTTTCCTTAGGATTTTTCCTCCTGAGAAGCTGAGAGGCCTCAGGAACAAAATATAAACATTGATTATCTGCTGCTGTGGAATGTAACAGGTGGACCTTTGATTGGCCCATGTTGGTTGTTTTTAATTAATGGCCAATCACAGCTGGCTCAGACTCTCTGTCCGAGACACAAACCTTTGTTATTCATTCTTTCATTTTCTATTCTTAGCTAGCCTTCTGATGAAATCCTTTCTTCTATTCTTTTAGTCTAGTTTTAATATAATATATATCATAAAATAATAAACCAAGCCTTCTGAAACATGGAGTCAGATCCTCGTCTCTTCCCTCATCATCAGACCCCTGTGAACACAGTCACAGTCCGACTGCCACACATTCCACTTTTGGGTGCTTGTGTGTTTATTCCTGTCAGTTTATTCAATGAGAATAAACTTCTGTGCTCTAATTCTTTTGCAGGAAGCAATGGCCATGAGTTTGTATTCCTTCTGAAAGGCCACGAAGACCTTCGCCAAGATGAAAGAGTGATGCAGCTTTTTGGGTTGGTCAACACTCTGTTAGCAAATGACCCAACTTCTCTTCGTAAAAACCTCAGGTGTGTGCTCTGCATAATCACTGAAAATGCTTCTGCATTTGTGACTCCTTACACAGCTGCAGCTTTGCAAGTAAACCTTGGCACAACCAGTGGTGTTGGGAAGAAATGGCAAATCTTGGAATTAAGTTAATTAAAAAGAAAACCAGCATTCATAGAATTCAAACATGGAGGAAATTTATCAGGAGATTGTTTTTTTTATTCAATTGAAGTCCTGTCTTGTAAATTGTTATGGTCTTTGAAGCAATGCCTATTTCAAGACACCTTGAGCACTGCCTTAGGAGCCTAAGAATGGGTTTTTGCCAAAGATTTTTATTACAGTCACTAAATAGCTTGGTGAAGAGTCACTGAGTACAATTCTGCAAGAATTTTCTTCTTTCAAGCAAGAACACATGAAATATCATGTTCAAATAACAGATCATTGTGGGTGACATAACATGTACCTTCTGAAAGCAGCCTTTCAGTGAAAACCACGTAAACTTGGAGCTTGTCTGTAGATTACCTGGCAACAATCTGTGCAAAATAGATGTTTTAAGTCTGTTTGAGAAGACAAGCAGAGCAACATTTGACAATTTGGACCAGAATCAGATTTAACAGTAGTTGTTTAAGCATGTCAAATACTAAGTTACAATATACAACAATTGAGCTGTGATTTTCCATTTTTCCCAATAGCATCCAGAGATATGCTGTTATTCCACTGTCTACAAATTCAGGCTTGATTGGCTGGGTGCCCCACTGTGACACCCTGCACGCTCTGATCCGGGACTACAGGGAGAAGAAAAAGATCCTGCTCAACATCGAGCACCGCATCATGCTCAGGGTAAGGGGCAAAGGTTCTGGTACATTCTTTTAGCCCACCAGTGAATTAGTGAAGGAAAACTATGCAAGGCTTCTTCCTCTGCCTCTTTTCTGATTGTTACAATAAATAAAAAATATTTAGGTAAGAGTTAGTGAGCACAAGTTGTTGCCATTTGGTAAGTGATGTGTGTTGGGAATTTTGCATGGCTGTGATGTGTCTCATGCAAGGTGCTGTGCTGCTGGAATTACAAACATTGTGTCTAAGCAGCAGGACCAAAATTGGACAGATTGGAGAAACTGAACACTACAAGAAAATTTGAAATCTCCTGACAAAAAGGAAAGTGTTTGCCAGCCCAAAAGACTTATTTGGATAATGGTTTTTGAAAAATACTTACCTGTGCAGTTTTTTAGTTAAATAGGGCTGTGGGCTCCTGACTTGGTGGATACTAAATCATTGCTATCCCATTTAAAAGCAATTCTTCACTGTTGTGTGATTATCTTGCTGTGTTTGAAACGTCCTGGTCACTCTACAAATAATTTAAGCATAAACTTGATATGAAATTATTTATGATGACTGTGTTTCTCACAGTACAACCAGAAGCTACTGGAGGTGCCTTTTTAACTTGCTGAATGTCACTTCTGAATTATAGATGGCTCCAGACTATGACCACCTGACTCTGATGCAGAAAGTAGAAGTATTTGAACACGCTGTCAATAACACAGCTGGGGATGACCTTGCCAAACTGCTGTGGTTGAAAAGTCCAAGCTCAGAGGTGAGTGCAACACAAGAGCTGGCAAACAGCAGAGAGTGTAATTATCTTCTCTGCAGAATGAGTGAGAGATGGGGTTTATTCATCCTAAACCCCAGCTGTATCACTGCAGAACATGTATTTTATTTTTTTTGTATTTTTTAATTTTTATTATATTTTATTTTATTTATTTTTATTTTGTATTTATTTTGGGGTTTTTGTATTTTGTTTATTTCTATTTTGTCTCCACTTTAGGTATGGTTTGACAGAAGAACAAATTACACCCGTTCACTGGCTGTGATGTCAATGGTTGGGTACATTTTGGGCCTTGGGGACAGGTAAGTAAAGCTGTAAAGGTTTCTTTTATTTAAAAGCACAGATTGTGAAGGCATCAGTTCATTCCTGAATCTGTTCTTGTGATAACATTTTCCATTGTGGTTACTGCTGAGTTATAGTGATACCCTCTTTCAGGTCTTAATTATTATTTTAGTGTTATTTTCAGCACTACAGGTATGAAATGCAATTTGTGTCTCTTGAGTACAAGTAAGACCTTCTTCCTTTTTGAAATGAATACACATGGAACTACATTAAGGACCACCACAAGTTCTAATTTTGCCCTTTCACAGAATGGGAAATCTTTCTCCATCCATTTTATTAACAATATAACTTCCAAAATACTTTTAAAGACAATGTATATTTGATTTAAAATCTGTAATGCAAAAACAGCTAAACCCTTAAATGTTTTGATAACAAGAGCTCTTATTTCTGAACTTTAAAGTCTCTAACATGAAGTTATAAATCTTTGAAAATTGAATTAAGACAAAATTGGAAGATGTAAGCATGAATACAACACTGTAGTTTTGCTAGTCTGGATTGATTTTCTTCTCTGTTGGTGGTAAAACAATTTGTGTTACTTCAAGTGCAGCATAATGCATTATATTTTTCTGCACTTAAAAAAAAGAAAAAGCATAAAACAAGTGGAAAAAATTATTCTAACTGAAAAATAAACATTCATATCCAAGAAATGTACTGATCATTCTTGTCCAGGAGGTTATTTATCTTCCAAGGTGAGAAAATCTCTTACTTGTGAGAGGTGATTACAAAACACACTGTCAGGAAAGTTTCCTGTTCATGCTGAGATTGAAGATCTCAGACAAGCAAGCTACCACTGGCTGCTCTTGTTCATGAAGATAAATATATTGGAGCTGCTGTGATTTACTTTGGGTTTTTGTAATGGTCTGTCACTGATGGTCTGGTTTTTCTCCCACTCCTTCACCAAAGACACCCTTCCAATCTGATGTTAGACAGACTGAGTGGAAAGATCCTGCATATTGACTTCGGGGACTGTTTTGAGGTAAGCCTTTGTATTTGGACATGACATTGTCAGTAATATTTCACATTTTCTGGTGGAACAGAAATTAATCTATAAGCCAGGACAAACTGACCATGGAGTCTGATCCTGGGCAAACCCTTTGGCTCTCTTTTGAGCCTCCTATAAAATAAAAGACAGTTTATCTCAGAAGCATGTCATGGGGAGTATGTGACCACTGGAACAAGCAAAGAAGTGTTAATGGAGTTTCATGGAAGTATTCATGAAATTTCATTTCCATGACATCTCTTGGAGCAATTTAAGCTGCTGATAGGCAGCCTGTGTTGCTGGGCACGTGCTTGAGTTTTCCCTTTGTTATCAAGTTTATCATCCAGCTTCTCTGAGTAATTTGTGAAAATTAGGAACATAAAGCTGTGACTTTATTTCCTATTTGGAATAAAATCTTCAAGATTGTAGGAAAAAGATCCCAGTACTTAATACTGGGATCTTAATGCTGGGTTAGGTTAAAAGTTAATTTTTAATAACTTTTTAAAAGTAAGTTAGCTATTAATTTCCTTGTTCTCCATCATCATGTGTTTAGGTTGCAATGACAAGAGAAAAGTTCCCTGAGAAGATTCCATTTAGATTAACAAGGATGCTGACAAATGCTATGGAGGTAAGCATTCCCTCTGATTTGGAGGTAAGCATTCCCTCTGATTTGGAGGAGACTGTTCTTAGGGAAAATGGCAACCATTTCTCAGTTTCTCCTGTATTTTTTTTTGTTGTGGCTAAACTTTACCACTCCTCAAGAACCCAAGGTGTTAATATTTCAGCTTAGTTTTCTGTGAGTTAAAACATCACTTGTGATATCTGCAGTACATTACAGTGCAAAGCAACTTTTTGTATAGAAAATAAACTACCCTGAAATTCCTCCAATTTCTTAGGCCTTCCTTAGTTTCCCCATTTCAAACAGCTGTTTCTATCAAGCAGACACAGTCACTTGCATGGTCCTTTATAAAGATCATCCTCATGGAGAAGAGAGCTTCTTAGTTTGTAATTAATGTAATTAATGTCAATGTCTTGTTCTCTTAATGAACAAAGCTTAGAGAACTCCAGTTCAAAGCTACTTCCTGCTCCCTGAGGGTTGGGGTTGTACTTGCAGAGTGAACAAAGAGGTTGATTCATTTATTTTCCTTCCAAAGGTGACAGGCCTCGATGGGAACTATAGGATCACCTGTCACACAGTGATGGAAGTGCTGCGTGAGCACAAGGACAGTGTCATGGCTGTGCTGGAGGCCTTTGTCTATGATCCCTTGTTGAATTGGAGATTGATGGACAGTAAGTGATTCTGATAAAATACTGACAGCAAGAGAATATGCATACAAGAAATCCAGAAGCCTGAAATCCTGTGTGTTTTCAAACAATCTGATCAAACTGTTAGTTTGCATGTGCTATTGCTGTGTGCACACAGCTTTAGGGATTTTAATATGAAATGACAGCAGTGATCAGGAGATGGAAATTATTTTCAGGTGACATCAAATCTGGAGAAGGAAAAAGGCAACCATATCTGTATTTTTTGTGGACAAATTTGCTCTGAAACACTGAAACTGCAGTTCATCCTTTCCAACTCCTTGTTTTCTTGCAGCAAATACAAAGGGCAATAAGCGCTCACGAACAAGAACAGACTCCTACTCAACCAGTCAGTCAGTGGGTGAGTAGAAAATATGGAAGATGTCACAAATATGCTTTTCAAATTAGCTGATTAGCAGTCTTGCTAATGTTTCCAGAAGAATTTTTCAGCTTCACATTTATGCTTTTGTTGTTTTCATGTTGTTTTCAATAGAAATGTTGGACAGTGTGGAATTGGGCGAGACATCCCATAAAAAAACTGGAACCACAGTGCCTGAATCCATCCATTCCTTCAGTGAGTTTCATTGTTGTTTCTGTACTGATGCAGAAACTGTTCTTAGATCAGAAAATTTCATCATTATCCAAATGCAATTATATGAGATGGGACAGTCTCTTGTTAGCATAAAAATGATCTGTGTTCTCAGCTCCCACAAAGAGTTGTATCTGTAAAAAATGCATCTAGGTTTGCACTATTTTTTCCAAACAAAAATAGTGTTTGGAAATCTAACAGCAGTACAAATGCTTTTATTGTTCAGATGAAGTGCTTATTCTGTGTCCTGTTTCTCTCTTTTAGTAGGAGATGGTCTGGTGAAGCCAGAAGCCCTAAATAAGAAGGCAATTCAGATCATCAACAGGGTTCGAGATAAGCTCACTGGTGAGTGTTTGGTTTTGTGTATATAAAAGAAACTTAAATTCTGATGGATCAGCACTGTCCTTAGTGTTTGTATTTTGTATTAAACCTTTAAATTAACATATTCTGATTAAGTGGATGAGGCCATTTTCCTGGTTTTGTCCAAAACCTAAGTACTGTGCCTGCATTTAGATGCAAATAAGTTTGAACTGAAAAGTACAGAGGTGTTTGTAACTACAAAGACTTAATAATTTGCATGTATTAGCTGGTTAGTGAAAGTTTATTTTCTACTGTCCTGGCTTCATAGTTTGCAGCATTTAGTTGCAAAATTTTACACTTTTAAAGTTTATAAGAACCTACTCCCCACCTGGCAGATAATGTACTTGATGGGATTAGAACCAAGATTTGTGACTCCTTTTGTGGTTTTTTTCATCCTTCAATTTCAAAGGTCGGGACTTCTCTCATGATGAAACTCTCGATGTACCCACGCAAGTAGAACTGCTCATCAAACAAGCAACTTCTCATGAGAACCTGTGCCAGTGCTACATTGGATGGTGAGTTGGTCACTCAGCTAACCTGGAAAAACTCCTCTGGAATAGTCTGAGCAGGGAACTGCTAAAGAGAACCTCACTGGAGCAGTTTATTTGTAGGAGCCACAGCACATTCTGCATCTGATCTGGTAGATTCTGCAGGCCCTTGGCAGTAGACATAGACAGTCTCTAGGAAATAGACTGCCATAGACAGTCCTCTAGGAAATTTGCCTGTTACAAATAGTGACGAGGATTTTACATTTTAAATGTTTGAAATAAGGAAAGTGGTGGTCAGTGCTTTCAGCTACACTGAAGGATAAAACAAAGTTGATTAAGTGTCATTTTGAGAGTTAGATAACTTAGGAAATAGATCTCTTTCCTGCTAATGTTTAAAAGTGGTAAAGATCACCTGGCAACTATAAAGATCACCTGGCAACTTTGCCTGTGCTCACGTGGTGCCTAGTCTGTATAGAACCTCAGTCCTTCTCAGTGTTGTCTGTGAAACTACATGCAAGTCAACTTTATTACAATATCTTTATTTCCTTTAGGTGTCCTTTCTGGTAACAGGAGATTCCAGAGTATGCACAGCCTTTTATTCTGGAGGCTTTTTCACTCCAAACTTGCTCTTCTACAAACACGAATTGAACGTTGGACTGAAATACAGCCTTTGTCAAATATTTTTAAATGTAAATGAAAAGAGTTATTGTATATTAAAAGTTGGTGTAAGCCAATGTATAGCTGCTGTTGGAAAAACAAGCTGTCTGAAACAAAACACTTGATTTGGGTTTCCAGGACAGTGAAGACTGATTGTACCACAAATGTCTATGGTTCCACTTTGTCTTTGGGGAACTGGAGATCCATTGAAAATAACTATACGGGTTTTCACTCACTTTGCAATGTAACTAAGTAACTTGCAGATTAATTATTGCCCTGGTCATTCCTGTTGATGTGGGTGCAGTGAGCTACATGCGCTTGTGCAGGAGGCTTCATTTAGGTTTGGGGGGAACTGCATAACTGGAAAGAAAGAGAAGTAGAATTTTACCATTGTTTCCTCCTGTACCTTGTTTTCAAACTTGATTCTTGCCCCAAAATTGGAAATTGTCTCTCTGCTCATTACACTAGTTCAGGATTTGTGTTTCTGACTAGATCAGGGTTTTGAGCACATCCAAGATTTGAAAACCTTGAGCCTGAGCAAAGTCGGGGTGCCTCTGTGCAGAGTGATCGGTGGCACATTGGATGCAGGGTACAAATAAACCACTTAGAAGCCTCCTGCAGTGTCTGGGTTAAAAAGCAGTGTTGGGAAATAACTAGGGAAAGTTAGGGTTTGGCACAGGAGGCAGATGGGGGAGAGCTGGTTGTAACTTGAAATGGAAAATAATGGCTATTAAACATGAGGTTGAAGGTGAAGTTATGATTTATGAATTAAAAATATTAAAAACAATGCACAAAATACAACAGAGTAGCCATGTTTAGATGCCATGTTGTATTTGCATATTTTTGTGCCAATAAATTACATCAAAATGTAAACACTTTGGCTGTGTTCTTGTTTATTCCTAAGTCTTTCTTAGGCAGGGACCGGGAAGCAGATTACAATTTTTTTTAAGGTTCCTGTTGATTGATTTGTCTTTTTGTGCATCTATTTGTGTCATTTGCTTTATTTCCCTTCTGACAGCAGCTGAATGAAGTCTGTCAGTTGTACAAACAAACTGTGACTGTGCAACCCCTAAATTTTTGTTTTCCAGAAGATGAGATGTCATCTGTGTGATAAGAACATCAGCTTCCTTGGGCTCAGGGGCACAGCATGGAGTGTTGGACGGGATTCCCTGGGCTTCCCCCGCTGCTTGTGCAAATGCTGCACTCCAGAAATGGGAAATGGGCAGGTGGCAGTCACGAATTTGGGTATTGGCCCTTGCCCTTTTCTGGGCATTGGTGTGGCTATCAAGGACACAATATAAGAAAGATTTTTAGGCCCCTAGAGTGTACAAAGAAGGGACACAAAGATGGGAAGAGGAGCCCCTGAAGGTCCTTGGTCTGTTCAGCCTGGAGGAGACTGAGGGGAAACTGATGGCAGTCTGCATGTTCCTCCTGAGGGGAAGAGGATGAGCACACATTGATCTTTGCTCTGTGGTGACAGGGACGAGGGAACTGGAGATGTGTCAGGGGAGTTTTAGGCTGGATATCAGGAAAAGGTGAAAAGGTTCTTTCCCCGGAGGGTGATGGGGCACTGAACAGGCTCCCCAGGGAATGGGCACTGCCCAAGGCTGCCAGAACTCCAGGAGCATTTGGACAACGTTCTTAGGTGCAAGGTGGGATTATTGCGGTGTCCAAGAGCTGATGATCCCTCTGGGTCCCTTCCCTTCTGGTGCTGGGTGTTTATTTGGGAAAAGGCCGAATGTGCCGCACCGCAGCCCGGCCAGGCCGGGTGGCCTTCAGGGCTCCCCTCAGGGCTCCCCTCAGCGCCTTCCTCCCATCCCACACGGGGGCGTTTGTTGGGCCGAATGTGCCCGGTGGGGCCGGGCGGCCCTCAGGGCGGCCCTCAGCGCCTTCCTCCCATCCCACACGGGGCTGTCCTGCCCCGTCCTGCCGCTGGGGGCGCCTGCGCTCCCCGCTCTTCTCTGCTCCCCCTTCCGGCCGCCACCGCTGCGCTCTCGCGACAGCGCCCCATTCTCGCGACAGCGCCGCGCGTCAGCATGGCGGCAGCCGGCCGTGAGGGGAGCCCGGCGGGGCAGGCGGGCAGCTCCGGGATGCGCGCGGGTACGGAGGGAAGCAGCACCATATCAGCCTTGCCCGGGTTCGACAGCCCAGACGCCTTCGTCAAGGTGCGGTGGGAGAGGGGCAGGGAGGGCGGGCGGGGCACTACCGCTCCCGGCGTGCCGTGTGCGCTCGGGCCATGCCGGGAGCTGTAGTCCTGTCCCGCGGGGGCCGCGTGGGGATCCCGGCCGGAGCGGGAGGCGCCCGTGGGGTGTCCCCAATGGCAGGAGGAGGGTGTGGGCCGGGCCGGCGGCTGCGGGGACCAGAGAGGTGTGTAGAGACCTGTTACCGGCCTGGGTCGGGCCCTGGCCTTGTCAGCCACCGGAGATTCCTGGAAATGCCAAGGAATGGGGACCCTCGTGAGGGCTTGTCGCGATGAGAATTGTCCCATGCCTTATAAATGGCAGCGTTAGCCCCCGGGTGTTTTACCTGTGCACGATGCTGATGCCGGAGAGGGAATGGCTGCCAGATCCCAAATAGGAAACGTTGCAGGGATTTGGGGTGTTTTGTTAGAGTAATAAAGTAATTATCTGCGTTCCTGCTGGTTTAGAACTGTAGAATACTCTGAGTTGGAAAGCTCCCACAAGGATCATCCAGGAGTCCAGCTCCTGGCCCTGCACAGGCACCCCTACAATCCCACCTTGTGCCTGAGGATTGTCCTAAAGCTCTTGAAGCTCTGGCAGCCTTGGGGCCATGACCATTCCCTGGGGAGCATGTTCAGTGCCTGATCACTGGAGGATAATCAGTAGTAGTTCTATAATAATTTAGTAGTTCTAAGATGAAGTTTTTAGACTTTCATTACTGTCTAAATGTGAAAAATGCCAATCACTTGTTTTTAAAATTTTAAAAGTTTAATAGTAATAAAATGGTTATAAAAATAGTAATAC
>JAWWEX010000084.1:2750619-2767716 GCA_035583215.1 Arremon brunneinucha | reverse complement strand
GCCGGTGCGGTCGGGCGGCGGCGGCGGCAGCGGAGCGCAGGTGGCCCGGCCCGGCGGCGGCCGCTCCGCTCCGCGGCGGGGCGGGCTGGAGCGCGGCGCGGCGGCGCTGATCCGCGAGGGCTGGTTCCGCGAGACGTGCCGGCTGTGGCCCGGCCAGGCCATGTCGCTGCAGGTGGAGGAGCTCCTGCACCACCAGCGCTCCCGCTACCAGGAGATCCTCGTCTTCCGCAGGTGCGGGAGGGCCGCCCGGGGCGGTGGGGGGATGGCGGGGCCGGTCAGCGCCACGCGGTGGGGCCTGGCGGCGCGGAGAGGGGGCGGGGGAGCGCGGCCCCGGCCGGCACCAACCCCTCTTCCCCGCTCTGCCCAGCACCACCTACGGCAACGTCCTGGTCCTGGATGGGGTGATCCAGTGCACGGAGCGGGACGAGTTCTCCTACCAGGAAATGATCGCCAACCTGCCCCTGTGCAGCCACCCCGACCCCCGCAAGGTGAGCGCTCCCCGGCCCGCCCCTCAGGGCTCCCCCAGCCCCGCAGGGCTGCCGGGGCCTGTCCTGGGCCGGAGCAGGCTCCGGGCCCCGCGGTTCGTGTCCGGGCAGCCGGGCCCGCAGCGCTTGCACGCCGCTCTCCTTGCGCCCTAGAGCCGAAGTTGCCGCGGGCCGAGCCCGCTGACAGCCCACGCTGTGCCCTCTTCCCTGCCAGGTGCTGATCATCGGCGGCGGCGACGGGGGCGTGCTGCGGGAGGTGGTCAAACACCCGACCGTGGAGTCCGTGGTGCAGTGCGAGATCGATGAGGTGCGTTGGGCTCCCGGCTGCTCGGGGCTCCTGGGCGGGCTGCCCGGCAAGGCAAAGCCAGCCCGACTTCACATCACCCTCGGGAGCTGCGCCTTCACCTGCTATCTCTCGTCAGCACCAGGCGCGTTTGCTGCTGGTTCTGCTGGCGTGACAATGACAGCGCCACCTCTCTTTGCCTTACGAGTCATCTACGTGGCAGCTGGCTGCCTCTGCTGTGTGATTTCTTTCACACACACACGATTGAGGCCCTTCCAGGCAGACGTGGGCCAAGCACGGGATCTGGAGGAGTGCCCTGGCTCTGTGGAGGTGCTGCTGTTCCCTCTCCTTCACTGCCGGACAGAGTGCTCCTGGCAGAGCGGGATGGCTGCTTGCTTGAGCAGTCTCTTGCAACCAAAATCAGGAAACAAGCAGCAGGGATTTGCTTCTGTGATAGACGGGCCAGTTGCTTTAGAAATGGTCATAATTTTGTGTCTAGTACAACAAACTTGGAAGGGAGGAGGTCGCTACCAATTAGAGCATGTTGGGGCTTTGGCTTAGTGATGGTGACTGTCAGGATGTGGGTGCCTGCTGAGAATCAGCCCACGACTGATAACCTGTGTGCTCACAGAGCTCTCCAAGTGGCAGTCGGTGTTAGGATGTGGGCTGGTAACTCTGTCACACCACTGAAGTTTACTCTTTCCCCAGTCCTCCTCTCAGCCAGTTTTATTTTACTTTACTCAGCCTTTTCTCAGAAAGTTTTGCTCGGAGTAAAGCTCTTTTAAGAACAGGAAATTCTGCTATATGAGATTGTATTTTCTTTCTGCCAGCTAAGTAGGCAAACATGCCTGGTTTTAACAAGCCCTGCCTGACACCAGCATATTTTTTTGGTTTTGCCAGCTGTGAGAAGCTGCTGGTGTTCAGTACAACTGCAGTGGCTGCCTAACGATTTTAGAGAGAAAACTTTTATCTTAATAAAGTCTGTAGTTCAGAGATGGGGATATTTCTCATCTTGTATTCAGGAACTTGCTAGCATGGTTTTACTTAGGAAGAAAAATAAATTGATTTATCTGACATCACCTATGCAAGTGATGTTCTGTAGGAAAAAGGAGCACAGAGCAGTCTGACCTGCAATCACATTTGCTCAGCTCCTCAAGGAGCTTTTGAAGCTCCAGGTTTTTGTTGAGCTTGGCATAGACAGGACAACAGTGTCACTGAACCCCGAGGCTGTAGGAAAAGGCTGAGAGGAGCTGGCTGAAGATGCTGGCAGCTTTTGTGGCTTTCACTGGCAAATCAGGCTTGAGCTGAAGGTACTGAAGGAAATGACTCATTGTGCTGTTCTTCCAGTCACAGCTGCACAGCACTCTGAGAAGCAGCTTCTTGTGAGCCTCTGACCCACTTGTGCTCTCTCTGTGTTGCAGGATGTGATCCAGGTATCTAAAAAATACCTCCCAGGGATGGCAGTGGGCTATTCCAGTGCTAAGCTGACATTGCACGTGGGAGATGGTTTTGAGTTCATGAAACAGAATCAAGAAGCCTTTGATGTGATTATCACAGACTCGTCTGACCCCATGGGTAAGAATTGTAGCCATAAAAGGGCACTGTTTTCCACATATCTCCTTCATTTTTTTTTTTATTCTACCTACCTCTTGGAAGTTCTGCCAGCCTGCTGAGGATCCTTTCAAGTGAAAAGATTGTTGCCAACTTGGTTCTTTTAGTAGGGAAAGGGAAGGATGGAAACCATAAAATTGTATCAGCAGGCCTTCAAGCCAGCTGTTATATTTCTCTCCTCAAAATTCAGCTCCAGCAGCTATTTCTTCTGGCAGAGTTGTTCCCTGAGTGGAAGGGCAGCTTTGCACATGTGCCTGCTGATAAAGCAGTGGCTCACACACTTGGTGCAGCCCCTGCCCTGAAGATAGCTGGGGTGAGGCTGCTGTATTTCTGAAGGGGGAAACTGAGGAACAGAAGGACCAAATGTAGATGTGGCACCTCATTTTAGGAACACATCCACAAGTCAGAGTCACCTTCAATCTTGGCCTAGTCAAAACAGAGAGAGGCATCTCTAAAAGGCAGTTTGGAGCAGGAATTCTGCTTTAAAATGCTCAGTGAAGCAAGAGGCAGCTGCTAAGACTGTTTAATAGGGGACCTAGGCTTGCTATATAGCAAAGCTAAAATCCTGACTGTTATTCCCTGCTAAGTGCAGTCTGGGGTTCACCTAGGCTCTAAGCTTTTCTTTATTCACCTTTCTCCCAGGTCCTGCAGAAAGTTTGTTCAAAGAATCTTATTACCAGCTGATGAAGACAGCCCTGAGGGAAGATGGGATTCTCTGCTGCCAAGGTGAGGATGCTGCCCCTGGGCAGAGGCTGATGCCAGAGATTTACATGCCAAGTGTGAGGCACAGAGGGGACTCTTCTTGGGGAGGTGAGAAGCAGGGAGTGAAACATGTCGCCTCCCAGGGAAAGGTGTGGTTTTGATATCTGTCAGCTCATTCATAATTGGACTGGGCTTAGCAAAACTGGCATCAGGGTCTGTGAGATTACATGAGCTGGACAGGTTGAGACTTGGAACCACTGCTCACCTGCACAGTTCTGTGCAGAGCAGAGGGGCAGCCCTCACACACTGCCTGCCTTTCTCCCTGCAGGTGAGTGCCAGTGGCTGCACCTGGATCTCATCAAGGAGATGCGGCAGTTCTGCAAGTCCCTGTTCCCGGTGGTGGAGTACGCCTACTGCACCATCCCCACGTACCCCAGCGGCCAGATCGGCTTCATGCTCTGCAGCAAGAACCCTGTGAGTGCCTTTTCCAGGCCCTACCAGCCTGCCTGAGGCTGTCCCTTGCAGGACTTGAACTATGGCAGTCAATTCTCCCAGCTGTGGGGCCTCAAGGTTCTTGAATTCTTGATTCTTGAACCCCGTGAGTTCCACACACCTCAAGGGCCATTTTCCATTCCCTACCAGCCTGCCTGAGGCTGTATCTTACAGAACTCAAGCTATGTCATTGAATTCTCCCAGCTGCGGGGCCTCAAGATTCTAGAATTCTCAATTCTTGATTCTTGAACCCCGTGAGTTCCACACACCTCAAGGGCCCTTTTCCATTCTCTACAAGCCTGCCTGAGGCTGTCCCTTGCAGAACTCGAGCTATGGCATTGAATTCTCCCACCTGTGGGGTCTCAAGATTCTAGAATTCTTGATTCTTGAACCCCGTGAGTTTCAGGCACCTCAAGGGCCTTTTTGCACTCCCTACCAGCCTGTCTGAGGCTGTTCCTTGTAGAACTTGAAGTATGGCATTGAATTCTCCCAAGATTCTTGATGGGGTCTTGTTCTGCCAACCCAGAGCTCCAGTGCAGCCTGCTCAGTGCTGAATGATGTGCAGAATTGACCAGTTGCTTTAAAAATGGTCAAAATTTCCATCTAGTACAACCAACTTGGAAGGGAGGAAGTCACTTCCAATTTTTTAAGGTTTTGGCTTATTTGATGGTGACTGTTACAAAGCAGGCATCTTCTGAGAATCAGGCTGTGACTGATCTGATGATAACTTATCATCCCTAAAGATAAGTGAGAGAGGAAGCCAGACCAACTAGAGAGTGCACTTAGAAGCACAGCAAACCTTCAGGATCTCTGTTTTCCCCCCAAAGAACACTGACCCTCACAGAGAGTGAGAGTTGGTGTTGGGATGTGAGCTGGTAATTCTGTCACACCACTGAAGTTTACTTTTTTCCTAGTCTGCTTCAATGTGGCTGAAGGGAAGCCCATGCTTCCCCAGAATTCTCTTGAGGGGAAAATAAAAGTACCAAAGTCACCACTGTGCACCTGGGATCATAATTCTGCATGAAAGGAACAAGTGTCAAAGAAAATAATATCTGAGATAGAGCTGGACAAGCCAGGGAGCACAGGACAGATTTCTGCAGCAGCATGCTAGACAAGGAAACTGTCCAGTGTTTTAAGATGGTTTTTAGATGATGTTTAAGATAATGTTTAAGGTTTAAGATAATGTTTAAGGTTTAAGATGATGTTTAAGATAATATTTAAGGTTTAAGATGGGTTTGGGGTGCCAGCATTGCTGCTGCTGCACATGGTTAACCCGGGATGCTTGCAGCGTGCACCATGCCCAACATGGATTCTCCTTTGAAGAGCAAAGCTTTGTTCCTTGGATGCTCATCACACATCTGTCCCATGGCTCATGCAGTGTGACCTCATGCACTGACATCTGTGCACAAGTGCTGGTCACAGGAGTTAGAGAGCACAAACCCCAGCCCTTGGTGCTGGGGCTGCGCAGAACCTTTGGCCTCATACTGGAACAGAAAGTTATTTGTTTTCCTGTGAATCATCTCAGTTCTCTGCCATGCATCAGGATGCCTGTCACACAGCCTTTGGCTCCTTATTTGTTAAAAATGAATATTCCAATTTAATAATTAAGGATATTATTAATTAATAAAAATATAAATTTGGAAAAAGCCACAAGTGATTCGACTCTGAGCCAGGTGGATCAGGGTTGGGGAACCCAGGATTTGGCCTCTATCACACCCAAGTCCCTATGGGTTTCCAAATGTCATTTCTAAGGTGTTTGTTTTATACAGTCTTTTAGGCTCTGGAAGGGGCCCTTCTTTAGCATATTTTAGGATATTGTTGTAGTTTTTCTTTCTTGCTGCCATGTTTCCTGGAACCAGTGGATAATTGCTGGAATCCTGTCAGGTGAAAACTTCCTGGCATAAATTCTGACAATGCCTATCAAATGCATCCTGCTGGGGTCCTGTCAGACAAGAAAATCCCTTGAAATATCCATCCCTGGAGACAGTGTCTTCCTGGTGTTTTAATCTCCATCCTTATCACGTAGCCTATTACTGCTTGTTGCCCAACACTGCCTTTGTACACAGCACTGGTTTTAATTTCCTTTAGCACTAATTATTTTATAACACATATTACATTAGCCAAATAGTCCAAGGTACTGACTTTGCTTTTGCAGAACACAAATTTCCGGGAGCCAGTGCAGCAGCTCTCACAGCAGCAGGTGGAGGAGAGGAGTCTCAAGTACTACAACTCTGACATTCACAGGGCAGCATTCATCCTGCCAGAGTTTGCACGGAAGGTAAGCCAGCCTCTGCCACAACACCTCCCTGCAGGGTGAGACAGCAGTGGGAGTAGGATTTCTTGCAGTCCCAAAGATTTCTGTGGGCAAGTCAGAGCAGGACAGCATTTTGTATGACAAGCAGAGTATGAGTCAGGCAGGGAAGACTGGAGTTCATTTAGGAGCTGTTCTTTGGGCTGATGTGCCGTGCCTTGATGACAGATCACTCCTGCTTCACCTACCAAAGCCAGGTCCAAGATGATTTTTACCAGCAATTCAGAGGCAGGCACTTACTCACATCCCCCTTTGAAAGGGAGCTGGGAATAGTCCATGCAAGGTTACCAGAACCTTTCAGTCTGGGGCCACAATCTCTTTCTAACAACCTGTGCCAGGTCTGTGGACTGCACGAGGTTTAATCACTTGTAAAGTCCCAGACACACTGAAAGGAAGCCCATGCCTCCCCAGAACTCTCTTGAGAGGAAAATAAAAGTACCAAAGTCACCACTATGCCCCTGGGATCATCATTCTGCTGCATGAAAGGAACAAGTGTCAAAGAAAATAATATCTGAGATAGAGCTGGACAAGCCAGGGAGCACAGGACAGATTTCTGCAGCATCATGCTAGACAAGGAAACTGTCCAGTGTTTTAAGATGGTTTTTAGATGATGTTTAAGATAATGTTTAAGGTTTAAAATGATGTTTAAGATAATGTTTAAGGTTTAATATGGTGTTTCCGACCCAAACTATTCTGTGCTCTTCTGATTGGTGTTAGAGGCAGAACTGCTGTTTCACACTGGAAAGCTCCAAAAGTCTTAGATAAAATGTGCTTGATTTTTTTGCACAAACTAGAGGATAAAGAAGGGATGCTCCAGTATAGATCAGTCTTGTTTCTTGAAGGATGGTCTGTATTTCCACATTATTCCATTATATGCCCACTAGGCTGCAACTGCAGGTTCCAGAAAAAAATTCCTTAGAATTTTAGTCATTAGAATTAGAGTGTTGTAGGGATGAAGGCAAATGCCATAACTGTATTTCAGAGGTGGTGATTCATGTTTCCCCTGCAGCCTGCAGGGCTGGGGCAGGTCCATGCTGACATTTGTCTTTGGCTCTCTGCAGGCCCTGAGCGATGTGTGAGACCCTGAGCTGCTTCCTTGCTCCAAGTTGGACTCTGAGATCTTCAGTGATGTGGCTGGGATCTTCTCAGCAGACTGCAGATTTGCTCTCCACTGTGTGGGATTGTTTAACCCTTGGCCAGCCAACATTCCCTCTGATGTGTTAAGGATGATGGGGCATAAGCCAGATAAGACTATTGAAAAGGTCCAGTGTGACTTATTGCCTGAGGTCAAAACTGTTCTTTCCAGTGCTGGAAATGTAAGATGTCTTTTTCCTTTCATCCCTGCACCCATTCTAAATTCTCCCATCCCAACCACACTCCACACCCCTCCAGCTGATGTGATGTATTTATAACTGACACATATTTCTGTCTGGTGGGCTGGGAACAGTCCAAAGGGTCCCTGACTCAGCCTTAAGCACAGAGAGAAAGAGAGGGGGAGCTTTGTGCACAGTTAGCTCACTCTCTCCTCGTGGGAGCTCCCTGCTGCTGACACTTTTGGACTGGTAACAGGTCTGAGCATCCCACTGCCCTCCTGTGACTCCTGCCCTGCTCTGCAGCACAGCTGGAGAAGCCACAGTGCAAACTGTTGCCATTCACAAGAGATCTCCCTCCAACCCCGATGGAGTAGCAGTATTAAACACCAGCCAGGCATGCTGGCAGCAACCTTGTGGCTTTTTTTTTTGTTAAGGTTGCTCATTTTTTTAATTGGTTGGAAACAGAAGTGCTGAGGTGCCAACAGGCTGACTGCTGTTCTTACCTGTGCCCTCAGAGAGGTTCCAAAGAATGTTTATCAATATGGTGATAGGTTTTATATATATATATATATATATGTATATGTGTATATATATAAAAGCAAACCTTAGCTGCATTGCCTGATGTTCAGTACTGATGTTGGGGAGTTGGTTGTGCTGACAAATCTCTCATCTCAGTCATGCTGAGATGCCTCAGGCCTGGGTGTTTGCAAGTCCTTAGGAGGCATCATTATTTCCAATGCTGCCCCCAGATGCATAAATTGTTTTTCATTGTACACTGTAAGATGAAGCTGCCTTCACTTCTTTACTTCTGTTCTGAAGATTCTGTCCCCCTGCACTGTGGGAATCACCCTCCCAGCACAACCACTGTGCCATTGTCACTCCCTTGCACTCAATTAAACACTTGGCTCTGGTTAAGGTGACATCAATGTGGGTCAGTGTTCTTTGGGGGGGAAAACAGAGATCCTGAAGGTTTGCTGTGCTTCCAGGTGCACTCTCTAGTTGGTCTGGCTTCCTCTCTCACTTATCTTTAGGGATGATAAGTTATCATCCCTAAGAGGATTTGTGGGGTCAGTACTCTCCTGCTTTCTTCTGTTACTAATGGGACTTAGCACTTCATTCCCAGTGTCTCCTTCTATCACCAGTATTTGTACAGTTTCTTTGTGGTCACAAGGGTATGCAAAGCATTGCTGAGCTGCAGAGCTGAGTCTGGGTCTCTGTATTCTTGTGTTGAGAAGATAACACCTATTTTTCTTTTAATTTTCTGGGTGACTTTTCTTTCTCACACAGTTTGGGTTAATGAGGCGTTTTCACTGCTCAACTCCTGTGTTTTTATAAGGAGCAGAGCAGTAATGGAGCCTGGTTCTAGCTCCCCCTGTTTAAATTCCTTTTGGACCTGAACCTCACTTAGCCCTCCATCCTCAACAGAAAATTAGCTCTGACACTTTCCCCTAGAATAAGAATCAAGACCAGGACTATAGTCCTCAGAGCAGCAGCCAACTGGTAACAAGTTCAAGCCTTTCACCCATCCTTGGTGAGTACAACAATGCCCAGGAGGGAAAGAGCTTCCCCAAACCTGTTGTGGGACTCCACACGGCTAATTATTCCTTCTGGTTCTTTGAGCTTTCTCCAAATATGTGAGTTCAGTGAGTGGCCAGTGATGAGAACAGAAGACAGGACTGTTTCCCATCCAAGCCACACAAGCTCTGTCCACAAGGCCCTGTATGATTTCTGAGTGATTCCAAGTCACTGTTCCCCACAGACAGTTCCAAACACTTCAGTGTGAGAAGGCAGAGACCAGTGCCTGAGTCAAGCACTCACATGAATGCAGCAAGAGAGGGACCAGGGGTTTGTGCAGCTGCAGCTGATTCCACCTGAGCAGCTCTGACATTCAGGACTTAAAAATCACCCCTGTGTGCCCTCTGAGCAGCTGGGATGATGTTTGGCACCTGCAAGGTGATTGTGTCTACAGATCAATCATCCCTCCCACAGAATTGTGTCTGAGCTGTTATGCTGCAGGATATCATGGCCAAGGGATGCTGGGGCTTGAAGAGACATTGTAATTTGGGTATTGGTCAGCAGGAGGAAACCATGGGGGGTCTCATGTAGAACTGATCATGGCCACTTTTGCAGTGTCTCTAGGTGGGCAATTAAATATTAACCTTTTTCAGAGTTTTAGCTGCCTTTTGCCTAAGGCATGTTGAGCAAGACTCCTCATAAGCAAAGAGTCACAAAGATGATTGCCTAGACATGCTGCAGTTGTGTTCCAGCATCTCATTAAACCAGGAGTACATGAACAGGGATAGGCCTTGTCCCAGGTAACATAAAATGCAATGTCAGTCAGAGCAGGTGGAGACAAGCAAGGGAACGGAGCCTTTAGCACATCATAGCCCACGGGATGGGCTTCAGCACATCATTGCTCAAGTCAGCTGGCAACTTTGAGCTGTGTCAAGCTGCTCTGAGCTTTACTCATTGAACTAACTCAGTTTTTAGAAGCTCAGAAGAGAGTTTCAAAAAATTGAGAGGAGGCCGGCCGCTCAAGGCCACAGGCCCCTGAACACCAGTAGAAGCCCTTTCCATGGGAAACAAAACCCACCAGCCCAAGTTCCTGATGGCAGATTGAAGGAGGCACTTGGCACTGTCAAACCAGCCCGAGCTGCTTGCAGTGGCAGGTCTGGTGTGGGAGACATGCTACACTTTGCAATTTCAGGAGGTGGCGGACCACTCTGGGCCCCTGAGCACCAATGCCAGCCCTTTCCATGGGAAACCAAACTCACCAACCCAGGTTCCTGGTATCAGTTTGCAGGAGGCTCTTGGGATAATCAAGGCATCCTGCATTGGAGGTTGTGGCAGGTTGGGTCTGGCAGACATCCTGTGCAGTTTGGGATTTCAGGAGGCAGCCGCCCCCTGAGGGGTCAGACCCCTCTCCCTACCTTCACATCCATACAAGTCCTAATCCACTGTAATGAATTGCTGTGGTGCAGAGCTGTGGAGAACAGCTCAGAACAAGACCTTAAAAGACATCTGAGTGGATGCCACAAGAGAGATGTGATTCCAATGCCTGTCCGAGATCCTGAGTCAAATCCCTACAACAGAATCAGCACTAGGCCAAGGAATAAGGTCAGAGATGCCAAGATGGACACCTCAGTTTCTGATAAGCCCCTCAAAGGGCTAAGGCAAAACACACGAGATGCACAAAAGACACAGACAAGTGACACGACACCCACTGGGACTGCTCTGCCCTGAGCACCTCAGCATTGTGAGACTTTTCCTTTACGTGGCCTAAGAGGCCACCTCTTGCATATCTCTGCCTCCAAAGCTGACTGAAAAAGTCCCCCCAGCACCTCCCTTTCATCCCCTCTCGGGTCCCAGCCTTGGATTTATCTCTCAGACATCCGAGGATGAGAATCCATGTCAGGTCCAAAGGAAGGCCTCCTCGCCCCCTGGGAATCTCCTGCTGTCACTGGGCTCTTGTCGCTTGGTCAGCTATAATAAAGAACACCAAACATCACTGCATGATTTTAGCTGCACAGGGGTTAAAAAACAACAATTCTGCCACTCACCATTCTCCTAAGGATGCCCAGGCCCTCAGGCCGCAGGCTCAGGCCTCAACGCCATCGTCGCAGGGTAGGCCGGGGTATGAGGAGACAAGGTGATGTGGCAAATTAATCCACAAACACCAGAAGTTTTTGTCCAAAAAGGAGACAGAGGAGTCCTTTTGGCTTTATTCCAATAAAGGGAGAGGCCATGGGGCATTCCCCAGGGATCTCTCCAATTTTTGGAGGACACAGCCTCCTTTTTATCCCAATTTCCCAGCCACATTTCCCTTCTCTCTTTCCCCATTTCTGAGGTACTTGAGAGGTTCAGACTTCCCAGAATGCCTGATACCAAAGATTTCCCTCTAATGCACAACCCTGCCTTTTAATTTTTAATTCTTATGGAATTCAGGGGTTTTTCTTCCCCATTGTTTCTTTCATCTTTCAATGTCTAATTTCATTTATCAGCAAACCTAAAGTTTATTTGTTAATGCAAATATCTTTTTGCATTCATCAATAAGTGGAATCCTTCCCATTGTTTCTTTTATCTCCCAGTGCTGGTTTTGTCTACCAGCAGCCCCACAGCAGGTTTGAAAAGACAAATCCACTATTCCTCTCAATGGCAGGAACCTGTTCCAGCTTCAGGGGATAAGGATGGGACTGGTTTAGACACAAGCAATGATTTCCCCCTCCACACATCCACAAAACCAACAAGGAACAGATTTTCAAGAGGGCCAAGGCAGAGTCAGCTATTCCTTTCTGGTTTGTACTTGAGATCCCAAAGCCATGCAAATCTCTGTGGTCTGTGGGGTTTTTTGGTACTTTCTTTTTAAATTCTTACCTGGTAGGCCTGATATATGGTCTCCTCGAGGCAGGTCTTATAAGCTCTAGGAGATTTATATAATAAATTATATATTTTATAATTTATTATATATAATTTATATATTATATATATTATACCTGAGATAGCTCAGCCACCTCAGTTGGCATAAAATCAGGAGGATGGCTTCTGTGGCAGTGTTGGAAACAGAAAAAAATTAATAAAAGGCAAAATAACAAAGCTCTTTACAGAGAAAAACCAAGCCAGGGCAAGAGGTTCTTGCTCCTGGTAAAACACCTCACAAAAACAATTATTTCCTTTTGTTCTCTTCTTTTTCTAGTAAATTGCTCAGGTGGGACTTTCTGGCTCCTGTCCAATTAGCTATCCTTAAGTTTGAGGTGAAGTCCCCCAGCTCCTATGAGGTGTCTTTCCACCTAATTGAGGAGAGAAACTTCTGGGCTTCTTTCCTTTTTTAGGAGACGAAAGGTAGTTTTGTCACTCCGTCAACAGAGGGCACATTCCTGTCACACAAAGGATGATGAAAAAGAAAGAATGACCTGGAAAATCCTCTGGTGGTCAGTAATAAAGCTCATGGCAATGTTTGTCACCCAGCCCTTTCCCAGGAAATCTGAGGATCCACTCACACTCTGTTTTGTACGGGAAGCCACAAAGAAAAATACCATCAGACATTCAGACATTTCCAAAGAATACCTAAGAGCACAAAACCCTGGTTCCTTCTGAGTGCCAGCTCAGGGCTTGCCACAGCTTGTTCTGGACTTCTCATTTTCCATTCTGTGAAAAATGTGTATTTTATGATTGGCTTTTTGCAAATATTATGAATATGCAACAGGCTGTTGTTTTTAAGAGTTAATCCTCTGTTAACGTGGGTCCTTTTTCGAGCTTATTTTGCCCAGAAAGAGGTACCTGGACTGTCTTCCAGGGAAGAATTCCTTCCCAATCTCCCATCCATCCCTGCCCTGAGGCAGTGGGAGCCATTCCCTGTGTCCTGTCCCTCCATCCCTTGTCCCCAGTCCCTCTCCAGCTCTCCTGGAGCCCCTTCAGGCTCTGCAAGGGCTCTGAGCTCTGCCTGGAGCTTCTCCAGGTGAGCACCCCCAGCTCTCCCAGCCTGGCTGCAGAGCAGAGGGAGAATCTCCGTGTGCCTCAGGGACTTCTGACTGGCAATGAAAAGGTTTTGGTCCCATCTCCAATGTGCATGAGATGCCCAGAGTTACCACAGCACACTCCCTTGGCACAATCTGCTTTGCTCCTGGAATGCAGCAGGAAGAGAACTCTCTGTGTGATGTTCTGTGAATTCCCTGCTCTCTGGTGATCAGTTATCTCTGCTGTTGACTTATCAGGGTTCAGACTTTCCACTCTCCCCAAAAACCATCTGTTCAGCAGCTGCATTGCTGGAGTGGCACCTTTGTTATTCCTGCAAGTTCCGTGTTGTTCTCTGTGCCTTTGTGTGCTCCCTCACCCACATCTGTTCCTGCCAGCCTCATTCAGAGCCAGCACAGCAGCTCTGCTGAAAGCTCTGAAGCTCTGAGTCCACAAGAGATCAAAGATGGAGCTTTAGAGCACAAAAAGACAAATTATATCATGTGGCATTCACATTTTCTGAAAAATCCCTTCACCCAGGATTTTTCTCCTGGGAAGGTGAGAAGCCTCAGAGAAAAGGAAAACAATTCTTATCTCATTTGCTTCTCCTGTGTTGTGCTCCTATGTGGAATGTGTTTGGAGATTGTTTACCCACAGGTGATTGTTCCATTGGTTTCATGTGAATTATTTTGGCTCTTTGGCCAATCTGGGCCAAGCTGTGTCAGGACTCTGGAGAGAGTCACTAGTTTTCCTTATTATCTTTTTACCCTTCTGCAAATGTCCTTTCTGCATTCTTTAGTATAGTTTATTTCTGTATTCTTTAATATAATATAGTATCATAAAATAATAAATTAGCCTTCTGAGAACATGGAGTCAGATTCATCATTCCTTCCTTCATCTGAGGAGAACCCAAATACAATAATACCAGACAAGGGGAATTTAACAAAATAATCAGGCAGTGGGTTCAGAATAATCACAAATATTTCTTTTCCACCAACAAATATGTACCACACTTGGTACAAACTTCCAAAATAATAAAAAAGAGGTCTTCCAGAGCCGGTGTGGCCCATGAGCAAACTGAGACATTAATCCTTGGAAGTGTCACAGCAGTGTCACTGGATGTGCCTTTCTGAAGGATCTGGAAATAAGAGACCCTTCCATAATTAACCTGTTTCTCACAATTGCCCCCTGAACCCTTCTCCTCTCCTTGTTCCCAGATTAAAGAAATTCATCTCCCTACACATCTGATGTGCCACAGACCCCTCACCACCTTGGTCACCTTGCACAGGATTTTCCAGTTTTTTCCACAGGTATGTCCCAGGAGAGAGGTTGGACATCTACCAGGAGATATCAAAAAGTCAAAGATTCCTGGGAAAACTGACAATTCCCAGCTGGGAGACACCAAACTGTGGGATATTTGATATTTAAAGCAGCTGAATGCTAACAGGGAAATTGGGATTCACTGTGTCACCTCATCCTCTGGAAAAGCAAAGCAGAACATTCACTGATCTGGTCAAAAAGTGTCTCACCATGACAGGAATGAAAACAACAATAAAATGCTTTTATAAAATGAAAATGAAATAAAGAAAATGAAATAAATAAATAAATACATAAATAGATAAATACATAAGTACAATAAAATGAAAACAATAAAATACTTTTATAAAATGAAAATGAAATTAATAAAATGAAATTAATAAATAAAAATAAATAAGTAAATAAAAATAATAAAATAATAAAAATATTAAGTAAGCTGAAAACATAATACTTTTATAAAATCAAAATTAAATAAATAAAATTAAATTAATGAATAAAAAATAAGTAAATAAAAATAAAATTATTAAATAAAATGAAAATAATAAAATACTTTTATAAAATGAAAATTAAATAAATAAAATTAAATTAATAAATAAAAATTTAAATAAATAAATAACTAAATAAAATTAAAACAATAAAATAATTTTGTCAGCAATTCTGATTCCAGTGCCTGATAGTGCAAATATCCCAGACAGAGGAGAACATGGAATTTGTCCTTCAGGTTCTTGGGAAAAAGAAAAGAACAAGTTAAGCTCCTGGAAAGACTTAAGAGTGTTTTTATCTCCACCTTGACATTTTTTATCAGGACATGCAAAATATTTAATGCAAATTCTCCTTGGGTGTGCCATTGCTTTTATGGACTTTTTATGGCTTATAAAGCAAATCACGTCATCGCTGGTACTTTCTCTGACCCTTTGGTTAAAATGTTACCCCAAGGACAATCTCATCTTTGTGTGCTCAGTGTTTGCTGAGCACTCCAGGATCCCTGGATTTGTGTAGGGTGGGAGCAGAGCCTCACCCAGGGGTGACCCCAACCCCATCAACACTTCCTGCAACCATTCTGCATTTTTTTCCAGGAAAAGTATTGAAATTTTCTCAAAAAAAAAGAGCTTCATTTGAAATTAGCAAATACTTCTGTTCTTCTGTTTCCTAGGTGGGGGCAAGTCAGAAATTTACTGATATTGAACAAAAAGACAAAAAGAATAGTGAGTGAGAACTGAAATGGGCTGCTCAGAGAGGTGGTGGAGTCTTCAAAAGTCATCTGGAATTCCAGATTCCAAAATTCATCTGGAAACATGAGTCCTGGGCACTCAGGTCCCAGAGATGTGGGACTGGATCACCACCAGCGTCCCTTCCAACCTCAACCACCCCAGGATTCTGTGAAGAAATGGGTTTGAACCTCCATATTTCTGCACATTTGAAAGGAAGAAAGGTTTTTTTGCTGTTAAAACAACTTCTTGCCTCAAATGCTGTTTGGATTTGTCCCTTTATGGAAAATTAAAATAAAAAAAAATAGATAAATAAAGGGTGGGGGAAGGAAAGAAGTGAGGGTTAACAAGGGAAATTTAAATAAATTAAAAATAGATAAATAAATAAAGGAGTGGGGAGGGGAGGAAAGAAGCAAGGGTTAACAAACATTCTGAGATACAGGAAGAATATGGGAAAACTAGGACATGATAATTGCCAGAAATTAGCTTGGAGGCCAATGGTTAATGGGAACAGAAGCAGATAAACACAACATTTCTGGATAGAAGGAATACAGGGTAGGAATTTGAAAGAGGTAATTAGTATTTTAATGGTTGTCTGAGAACTCTGGTGGCTAGAACTAGAGAAGAGAGAAAAAACATGAGAAATACGTAGAAATTTTATATTTTAAACTAAGAAAAAGTGATCAGTCCAGGGAATTTTGAGCTTCAGCAGAATAGAGGGGGAAACAGGCAAGGAAATCCCATAAGGACCAAGAAAGTCACAGAAAGGGAGGAATAATGAAAGCTGGATAAAGAGCCACATTGTGGAATCAAGGAGAAAAAATATCCAAAAATTAGAGATAAGAGACTGGAGATGGTGACAGTAGGAAGGATCAGAACTGGCAGCCAATAAATAGAATAAATGGATGTATCAGCCAAGACCTGGATAATGTGAAAATGTGGAAGAGCCAAGCAAAGTGAGGAGAAAGGTAAGAGAAATTTGGGGGGAAATGTGAGGAAAAATTAAGGGACAACAGGCACAGAATTCAGTGTATCCAATAATGGTGAGAAAGGGGAAAATCCCACACATGATAACACAGAATTCCACAAAGGGATGAGGGGAATCAGAGGCAAGGAGTGGCTGGGCACAGGGAAGAGCTGCCAGGGTCTGGATTCACCAGTGCTCCAAGGAGCTCTAGGAATCACAGAATTACTGATGGAATTTGTCATCTCAACAGCTGCAAGAAAGCTCCACAGTTGGGAGCTGGCAATAAAGGAGTGAAATAAAGGTGAGTGAAATCTCAAATGAGGAGAGGAGAGAGATATCAGCACCAGGCTGACGTCTGTGCTCTGATTAGTGATTACACATTAATAACAACCAAAGAATCAGGCTGGTCTGGGTTGGGAGGGATCCTGAAGCCCATCCCTGCCTGGGCAGGGACATTTCCACCCCAACAGGTGCTCCAAGCCCTGTCCAAGCTGATCTGGGCTCCTTGGGATTCAGGAATCACTTATAGAACACAAGTGGAGAAAAGGAATGAACTTTTTAATAAGTGGAAATAATGGATTTAGAAATAAGGAGGGTGTGTGAGGCAACACAAGCCCGATGGTTTGGTGAAAAATAAGGGAATTAACATGATCTTTTCTCATAACACAAATTACCCAACTGAATCCTCAGTGAGACAATTCCTTGTAGCTCGTTTTTCGGGAACTGAGGTGTTGAAGAATCACAGAAGCACAGAATGGTTTGGGTTGGAAGGGACCCCAGAGATCATCCAGTTCCAGCCCCTGACAGGGACATCTCCTGCTGGACCTGCAGTTATGTATCCCAGATTAACACGAGCAGTTTATCCTCTCTGGGTCTGGATTGAAGGCACTGAGACAGCAGTTCATGTTCACACTCAGGTGTTTATTATTCCTTATCAGTAAAACAGTCTCACTGCTG
>JAWWEX010000084.1:2721474-2732437 GCA_035583215.1 Arremon brunneinucha | reverse complement strand
TTGGGATTGGTTTAGAGTAGAAGTGCACTGTCTAACATAGGTGATGGGTATTGGGAATTAAGAGTAAATATGTTATACGTAGTTTGTAGTATAAAAGGACAACACAGAGTGCCTGTGGCTGCCCTGCTGAGTGGACCTTCGCTGGGCAGAAAGAAAATTCTATAGATAAGAATTAATAAACAACTTCAAGACCGAAAAGTGAAGAGTCCAGACTCGCTCTTCAGAGACATCCTGCACATCTCGGGGCAGCAATTAACAACCAAAACCCGAGAGCAGGAGATTCTCAGAAACACCTCCAGGAGCTCTCCAGCACACCGTGGGCACCCAGAGAGCCCTGGAGGGACCCATCCATGTCCCAAGGGAGCACAGGGCTGGTCCCACCATCCCATCACATCTTACCAGGCACAGGGCTTTGCCCATGACGGAGATTCTTCCCCACCAGGGGAAGGGGCTTGCTCAGCTCAAACTCCGGTGTGTCTGCCATGAAACCTTCCCCTTCTCCATGCCAGATGGGTTTCTTCATAATGTAGATGGTACCCAGGCCCATCAGCCCAACTCTCTGGAAGCAAAAGCAAGCAATCAGAGGGCAAAGGGTGATCTGTGGCCTTTTCATCCCTCCAGCTCCAAGGGCTGAGATGGAGGCCCCAGGAAAGCTTTGGAGGAGAACCTTTCACTCCAAATGGTTCCTCACTCCCTCCTCTGCAGGCTGCAAGACATGTGGGAGAAACTCCCAGAGCCTGGGAAGGCCCAAGGAGTGCAGGAAGGCCCAGGAGGGCAGGAAAAGAGGGTGTCCCTCCTTCCCAGCCATCCTGGGGAAGACTCCAAAGTGGAAATCCAATGTTCTTCTACTCAAGCACCACTTGACTTCTTGCCTGCACTCACAAAGGGTTTGTGACTTAAATGCAGGGTCTGCCTGGGATATTCCTTCTGCCCCCTGGGCTGGTGAGGGCCCCAGAGGATGGGGAAGGATCAGGAAAACCCCATGGTCTGAGGGAGAACCATGAGGAAGCCAGACCCACCTTCTTCAGCAGCAGGTCCTGGCGACAGCACTCAGACACACAATCCCAAATTTTAATGATTTCTGTCAGAAGAAGAGAAAGAGCCCGGCTGAAGTTACAAAGTTCATCACCCTCCCTTCACTTTCCCAATGTCAGATCCCCTTCTCCAAAGGGACCTTCTCCCTGGGCAGAGCCACCAGCACATCCCCAGCCCCAGGGGCAGGAGGATGCCAGGCCTTACCATCCTTGTGGAAGTACACCAGATCTGGAGACAGAGCGAGGAAGAAGCCAGAGAAAAGCTGTGTCATGGCTGTGGTTCCTCCTGCCTGGCCTTTTTCTTTCTTCCTCTCCATCCCACCATGGCCTTAGGATGGGAGGCCTGGTGGGACAATGGGGCACCCCAGCTGGGCTGGCCTCTGACCCTCAGGGTGTTCTGGTTCCATGGAGGCAGAATGTCCCATTGTGACCTCACGTGTGTCACCAAGAGCCCTTCCAAGGAGTCTACCACAGCCACTGCTGAGGACTGAAAAATCAGATAGAAATGAATTTAGAATGATTTACACAGATCCTGTTACACTGATTACTGCTGTGTGAGTTAGGAATCTGGCAGAAAACAAACAGAATCACAGAATCACAGAATCACAGAATCACAGAATCATGAGGTTGGAAGAGACCTCCAAGATCACCAAGTCCAACCCATGCCCCAACAGCTCAACCAGACTACAGCACCAAGTGCCATGTCCAGGCTTTTTTTAAACACATCCAGAGATGGTGATTCTACCCCTTCCTGGGAAGAGCATCCCAGTGCTTTATTATTCTTTTGGTTAAAAATAATACCTACAGGGGAAGGAGGCTGCACCCCTCATTTTGAGGGGTTGCCCCCACCCAGGCCTTGTTGGAATTCAGAACATCCCTGTGGCTGTCCAGGATGGCCAGGACCCCTGCCAGGGGGCTCAGAGACCCTGGCACAGAGCCCAGGATGCCTGTGGGTTTGAATATGACCCATGGAGAAAATTATCAACCTTATATGAAGATCTGCAAGTCACAACAGTTTAGGTAGAATGATAGTGAATTTACCATGGGGTGAAAAAATTGATTTTTGGGGTTTTTAGAATCTGGGTTTCACATTCTCTGAACCTCAGAGAAAGAGAAAACAATTCTTACCTCAGAGAAAGACAAAACAATTCTTACCTCATTTACTGCTCCTGTGTTGTTCACAAGTGGAATGCATGGTGGAAGATTGTTTACCTGAAGGGAATTGGAACTGATAATTGGATTCTGGTGTGAGTGTTTTGATTCACTGACCAACTTAATCCAAGCGTGTGTTGGGACTGTCAGCTGATGGTCACAAGATGCTGTGCAGTTGAGTGCTTGGCAGATTCAGTTTAGATGTAATGTAATATAGTGTAATATAATATAGAATAATATAGTACAATAAAGTAATTAATTAGCCTTCTGATAAGATGGAGTCCTCCTTGTCATTTCTCCTGGACATCAGGCAAAAATATCATCAATACCTTATTAACCATGAGAGGAATAGTGGATTTGTCTTTACAAACCAGCTGTTGTCTCCTGGTAGATAAAATCAGCACTGGGAGATAAAAGAAACAATGGGAAGGATTCCACTGATTGATGAATGGAAAAAGATATTTGCTTTTACAAATAAACTTTAGGTTTGCTGATAAATGAAATTGGACATTGAGAGATGAAAGAAACAATGGGAAAGAAAAACCCCTGAATTCCACAAGAATTTAAAATTAAAAGGGAGGGTTATACATTAGAGGGAAATCTTTGGGATCAAGTGTTTTGGGAGGTCTGAACCTCTCAAGTACCTCAGAAATGGGGAAAGACAGAATGGAAATGTGGCTGGAAATTGGGATAAAAAGGAGGCTACATCCTCCAAAAATTGGAGAGACCCCAGGGGAATGCCCCATGGCCTCTCCCTTTATTGGAATAAAGCCAGAAATTACTCCTCTGCCTCCTTTTTGGACATAAACCTCTGGTGTTTGTGGATTAATTTTCCTAACAACCACGACTGTGGGCAGAATCATGGTCAAACCTCCTGTTCCCTGTGCTCCCAGTGTCCAGAACATTCCTTGGTGGGAGTTGTTGGGCATCAGGCAGAAGAACGAGGCCATGCTTCATGTTCCTCTCAATTTCCCATCAACACAAACCCCAGGATTTCCCTCTGGTTCTGTACCTGCACCATGGTCCCTGTCACAGTCGGAGCTTTCCATTTTCTCCCCTGTTTTATGCCTCCAGCACTGGGGAGGTCCCACCTCGAGTCCTATGTTTGTTTTGGGCCCCTGGAGTGTTGTGGAAATTGCTCATCTTGTTGTGTGGGCACAGAGCTGCTGTGGGGTGAGGGAGAACTGAGGGAGCTGCTCCAAGGCATCTCTGAGGTGGGATAACCCAGGCTCTTGTGTTAATCCATCCCTTGGAGTGGATGAAAGGACATTGAATGATTGGTGTTTACACACATACACACACACACATATATATTTTTATATATATCACATTTATTTTAACACTTTGGTTGCAATGGAAATCTCCTATGTAGCCATTTTGATTATTTCCTTTAGAAACACACCAATATAAAAGTATAAAAGTAACACTTTAGAAAATACACAAGGAAAAGAAAGAGAAAAAAAAGAAAGGATCAGGGAAAGAAAGAGAAAAAAAATAAAGGATCAGAGCAGAGAGTGGAGAGGAGAGGTCTCACCACCCATGGATGCAGTGACAAGACTTGGTTATTGCAATTTCAGGGTCCACAGTCAAAGTGATGGTCACAGTCTGGATCCATCAGGGGTGGAAGCTCCAGAAATTCAAAGTTCAGTGGGATAATACAGGCTCAGGCTCAGTGGGAACAGCCAGGTACCTTCCCTAGGGTCATGCCCAGTCCTTAGGAATGAGTCTGTGCTCCCTGCAGGCCCTCTGATGGTTTGTGCCCCTTCTAAAACCTGACTCTGCCTCTCCTGAGCGTGGCTGAGCCAGTCCTGCCCCTCACAAGGGATGAAACCCCCCAGCCCCTCCATGGGAGTGTTCCTGATGCTCCTTTGTGGCCCAGGGCACAGCCAGGGGAATGAGGATGCACAGCTGCCCCAGGCACTGCTCACACACTGCCCAGGGACACCCCAAACCCCATGGAGAGGTTCTGTGCACCCCAAAAGGCTCCTGGAGGGCTCTGGGGAGCCCAAACAGGCACAGCCAGGGGTTGGGGGCACCCAAAGGCAGCGCTGGGGTCTGGGCATGGCACAAAACAAACCAAGGGGTGGGGATACCCCCAAAATGGACACCAGGGCTTGGGATACCCTCTGAGGGACAGCCAGGGTGCAGAGGGGGCACACTGAGGGATCCAGAGCTCCCTGAACACACAGGGAGAGCCCAGGGAGCACAGACAGGCCCATGGAGATGCCCAGCCACGCTCTGCTCACACCTGGTCTGCACTTCAGATCCTGCTGTTCCCTCTTGGCACCCTCAGACTCTGCACTCCCTGTTTGGGATGGCCTGGTCCCTCTTACTCTCACCCAAGCATCCTCAGAGATCATCTATTCCAAAAGTATCCCTTTTCCCTTTTCCCTTCCCTTTCCTTTCCTTGAAATTTCCTTTCCTTTCCTTGAAATTCCCTTCCCTTCCCTTCCCTTCCCTGCCCCTATTCCATTTCCCTTTGCCCTCCCATCTCCCTCTCTGTCATTTCTGACCCCTCTGCCCATCACATCCTGCCCCCAGAGCTTCTCCTTCCTCCCATCTTCCTTCCCCACACATTCCCATCCCCTCCCCAGTGCTCAGAGATCCTGTTCACCTCTGCACAGAACAAAGGAAAAAGGGGAATGACAGTGTGGGGGCAATAGGGTGAAAGGGAAATTCTGTAAGTTTTATTTATAAAATTTATAGATTTGGACTGGATTAGGGGATTAGGTTGAGGGAAGACATCCTTCACCCCACCCCTCTAGCACTGTACAGAGTTTATTTACAAATTCCAGCCTCCAGTGGATCTGGGATCACACACACATTTACAGGTGGGCAAGTAAAAAAAACCAAAAACAAAACAACAAAAAAAAGCAAACAACCAAAAAACTGTGGAATCATTTAGTTGGAACACATCCCAGCAATCATGGCACAGTCCATTTGTCCATTTGGCAATTCTCTTTGCAGGCTCTGCTGTCCCATGGCCCCAGGAGCCCAAATCCTGCAGGTGAGGTCAGGCTGCACCAACATCCCCAGCTCAGAAGCTCTGGGAGCCCAGGCTGTGGCTCTGCTCCTGCAGAGGGGAGGCTGAGGGGGCCGTGCTGTCCCCAGGAGAGGCCACGTTCAGGTACCCAATCTCTGAGGGCTGTGAGGGGGACAGGCAGAAGGAGGAATCCTGGCTCTCAGCCTCTCCCTCAGGCTTCTGTGGGGCCTTCAGGGCGCCCAGGGGCTCTGGGAGATCTCGGGGTGGGAAGCTGAAAACAAATTTTTCATTTTTTGTCATTCTGTGCAGTCTGAGTGACCCTTACCCAACAGCTCTGAGCAGCACAGAACAATGTGGGTGCTCTTCTCTTGGAGTAATTTCCTAACAGGTCCAGAACCTGCCTGGACCATCCTCCACCCCAGCAGTGCCTGGGGCTGTCACCAAACCCCCAGAGCTGCATGTCCAGAGCTGAATTGTCCCCCTGCCTTTCCCCCATCTGGTCTGGCATGGATTGGAATGGAGAAACACATCCCACATTTGGCACAGATTGGAATGGAGGAACACACCCCAGAGTGATGTGGGACACAGCTCTGGCCACACAAGGACTCCCAAGTGTCACCAACTTTTGTATAAAGAGTCTTCCAAAGGCCCTGAGCACCAAGATTCCTAAATCCCACAGTGCTCCCCAAAATATTCTGAAAATTTGACTTCTCCATCCCATCATCTGACTGGTTTCAATACCATTTTAATACTATTTTCTCTAAAATTGGACTTCTCCATCCCTTCAGCTAACTGGTTTCAATACCATTCTAATGCCATTTTAATACCATTTCAATACCATTCTAACGCCATTTTACTTTCCCTAAAATTTGACTTCTTCATCCCATCATCTGACTGGTTTCAATACCATTTTAATACCATTTCAGTACCATTCCAATGCCATTTTATTTTCCCTAAAATTGGACTTCTCCATCCATTCAGCTGACTGGTTTCAATACCATTCTAATGCCATTTTAATACCATATCAATACCATTCTAATGCCATTTTATTTTTCCTAAAATTTGCCTTCTCCATCCCATCGCCTGACTGGCTTCAATGCCATTTTAAATGCCATTTTAATACTATTTTCCCTAAAATTGGACTTCTCCATCCCATCACCTGACTGGTTTCAAAACCATTTTAAATGCCATTTTAATACTATTTTCCCTAAAATTGGACTTCTTCATCCCATCAGCTGACTGGTTTCAATACCATTATTTGAAATGCCATTTTAATACTATTTTCCCTAAAATTTGCCCAAAAACTACCAAAAAAAGCCCCTGGGAGGTGGCAGCTCAGGGTGGAGCAGCCAAAATGCTGCAGTGGCTCCTCCCTGGCTGCCCCTCCATCCCCCCCACGGTACCTGGCACGAGGAGGTGGCAGCACCTTACTCTGGGGGTGGCTTCCAGGAGCAAGCTTCAGGTCCTGGAAGGAAGAACAGAGGCTTGGAAAGGAGGAGGCACAGGTCAGACCCTGAATTCCAACAATTCCTGTTCTCCCCCAGCTTCACTGAGAGCCCTCTCCACCAAGTGCAGCCCCATGAGGTGCTAATCAGGGGTTTGGTTGTCCTTTGGGTGTAAATTTATTCTAAAAAATCCAAACCAAGCCCCACCAAGGCCAGGTGAGCCCTTTCCACCTCAACAGCTCATTTCCAACCTAGCTGGGTTCTCTGCAAATTAAAAGTCCCAAGAAACTCCTAAATCCACCTGGTTGGTTTGAAAACTCTCTGATTCCCTGGATTTTCTGCATTTCTCCTGCCAAAGTTCTTCATTAACCACTATCCCGCAGCTCATGAATCATTGCTCAGCTTGGCCTGAGGAGGGAACACTCCTGGCAGGAGGAACATTCCCAACCTTCTCCTTTCCTACAGCCAGCTTTACAAGTGAGCTTTGACCAGCTCTAAATGTACCAGGTGAGATTCCTGTCCCTGAGGAAGGGGATCCAGGGGCAGCAGCTCAGGGAGGAGCAGGGGCTGAGTGTGAGGGCCTTCAGCTGCTCACAGAGCCTCTCCTCACCTGTATGGACCCTTCAGCTCCTCACCACATCTGTATGGAGCCTTCAGCTCCTCCCACATCTGTATGGAGCCTTCAGCTCCTCACCACATCTGTATGGAGCCCTCAGCTCCTCACCAAGCCTCTCCTCACCTGTATGGAGCCTTCAGCTCCTCACAGAGCCCCTCCTCACCATATCTGTATGGAGACACAGCTCCTCTCCACCATCTGTATGGAGATTCAGATCCTCACAGAGCCTCTCCTCACCACATCTGTATGGAGCCTTCAGCTCCTCACCAACCCTCTCCTCACCACATCTGTATGGAGATTCAGCTCCTCACAAATCCCCTCCTCACCACATCTGTCACCACCAACTACCCGTGAGCCCTCTCCACCTCAAGGCATGGACCCAGCTCCCCCTCAGCCCCTCAGCTCTGTGATTCCTGCTGCTCCCAGCCCTGCTGGGCCTCACCTCAGTGCTGGGAGCAGGGCTGCTCCTGGCCAGGCCCCGGGAGGAGCCCACAAGGCTGGAGAGCTGGAGCTTGTCCTGCGGCCGCGCGTTCTCCTCCTCCAGGGTCTTCCCTCTGCGCGTGGCACAAAGCACAGGTTATTCTCCTTCCAGCCATGCCCCATTTTCCAACAGGACTTTTCCAGCCTCAGAGCTGTTGCTCTCCACAGCCTCCAGCTCAGTGGTGAGGTTGGATGGGAAAATGGGGTAATTACATCCCTAATTACAGCCATGATTACAGTCCAGACTTTCCTCTGGAATTCTTAAGAGAAAGAGGCACAAAACCAGGAAAAGGGAGGATGGGGGATGCAGGGGCCTACCTGCTCTGCAGAGAAGGAATCCCAGAGCGGAGGCTCCACGGGGACTCCTCCTGGTCTGAGATTTTTTGGAGGAGCCGTCGCCTCTCCTGGAGTAATTTCTCATTCTCAGCAGTGATCTGGGCAATCAGCACCTTCCCCTGAGGGTGGTGGAGAAGGAAAGAACAACCACCAGTTACTCTTGACTCTTCTCTGTCCTCTGCAAACCTCAGGGCTTTCCCAAGGGTGCCAGCTCCTAAACCTTGGAGTCAGAACCCCTGCAAGTGCTCAAGAACCTCGTGGATGTGGCACCTGGGGACATGGTTTAGTGTTGGTTGCACTTGAAGATCCTCACCTTAAAGATCTTCTCCAACCTCAATGACTCTGCAATACCCTGTTTGATGTAAAATACCCCAAAAAAGAGGCTCTGGGGTCACTTCCCAGCAGGAATTGCTGAGGCAAAGGAAGATGGAGCCCAGCCAGTGTCAGACTGAGATTTGAGGATGTGGATTCCCTCAAGGGCAATCCTGAGCCAGGAATTTCCTTTTGGCTTTTTACTTATTACAGGTTGGTGCCCCTGGTCCCTTCCTGCAAGGAGGGACTTTGGACAAGGCCTGGAGTGCCAGGACAAGGGGAATGGCTCCCACTGCCACGGGACAGGGTCAGATGGGGTATGGGAAAGGAATTCCTCCCTGTGAGGGTGGGTAGGCCCTGGCACAGGGTGCCCAGAGCAGCTGTGGCTGCTCCATCCCCCTGGCAGTGTCCAAGACCAGGTTGGACAGGGCTTGGAGCAGCCTGGGACAGTGGGAGGTGTCCCTGCCCATGGCAGGGGGTGGAATGGCATGAGTTTTAATGTCCCTTCCAACTCACACCATTCCCTGAGTCCATGATCACCAAATCACAGAATCACCAGGTTGGAAGAGACCTTGAAATCATCAAGTCCAACCAAGCCCCAACACCTCAACCCTGGCACCCAGCGCCACATCCAGGCTTTGTTAAACACACCCAGGGATGGTGACTCCACCACCTCCCCAGGCAGACCATTCCAGAACTTTATCACTCTTTCTATAAAAAAACTTTTCCCAATATCCAACCTATATTTCCCTTGGTGAAGCTTGAGGCTGTGTGCTCTGGTTCTGTCAGTGCTGCTGGAGAAAGAGCCCAGCCCCAGCTGAGCACAGGCACCTTTCAGGAGCTGCAGAGAGTGATAATGTCACCCCTGAGTCTCCTTTTCTCCAGGCTGAGCACCCCCAGCTCCCTCAGTGGTTCCTCACAGGGTTTGTGTTCCCAGCCCCTCTCCAGCCTCGTTGCCTCCTCTGGATGCTCAAGCATCTCAATGTCCTTCCCAAACTGAGGGGCCAGACTGGACACAGCTCTCAAGATGCCAAGGGCAGAATGTCCTCCCTGCTCCTGCTCCACACCATTCCTGACCCAGTCAGGAGCCATTCTTGGCCACCAGGGAATGCTTTTGGAAGCAGCGATGCCCCTGCAGTCTCCCCTTGCAGGAGAAGCCCTGGATGTGCCCTCTCACCTTTTCCACTTGCAGCTTGGACTCGCTGAGCTCGTTTTCCAGCTGTTTGATCCTGCTGTCCCTCTGTTTCACCTCGTGGATGAAAGTCTCCTTGGCCCTGCGGATCTTGTCCTTGTGCCTGAGCTGCATCTCGTTGTATTTCCTGGGCAAACAGGGACAATCAGGCTGGGAAAGGCACTTTGGCTCGGGGTCACTGTTATAGGAGCTTCTTTGAGCCAGGTCTAATAAGTTCTCAGAGGTCTATAACACACCTAAGGAGATCAGGAAGGCTGGCAGTGCTCACCTGGAGAGGAGAAGGCTCCAGGGAGAGCTCAGAGCTCTTTCCAGGGCCTAAAGGGACTCCAAGAGAGCTGGAGAGGGACTGGGGCCAAGGACCTGGAGTGCCAGGACAAGGGGGAATGGCTTCCACTGCCTGAGGGCAGGGTCAGGTGGGATATTGGAAGGAAATCCTTCCCTGTCACAGGGTGCCCAGAGCAGCTGTGGCTGCTCCTGGATCCCTGGCAGTGCCCAAGGCCAGGTTGGACAGGGCTTGGAGCAGCCTGGGACAGTGGAAGGTGCCCCTGGTGGAACAGGATGGGCTTTAAGGTCCCTTCCCAGCCAAACCTGTGTGGAATTGCCTGACAGCAGACATGGGGGGTGAGCTCACTGCACACAGGGCCAGTGGATTTAGTGCTAAAAACTGAATATTGGACAGGAAAATCCACAGCACAGCCAAATGCAAGAGCAGGCCCAGGCAGGTTTGTGGGCATTACCTGACATAGAGATCCTTCTGGTTCAGGAGTCTGACACCCTCCTCATACAGGGCTTTGTTCTCCTCCTTCAGCAGCACCAGCTGCTCCGAGAGCTTCTGGTTCTCCTTCTGGCACTGCACATGCTGGAAAAGGGCTGGATTTAATATATCAGCCCTCTGAGAACTTGGAGTCAAATTCTCATCTCTCACCTCGTCCTGGGCACCCAACAACCCCACAACGCCGAGGAGCAGATTCCAGCTCCTGATGGTTGGGTTGCCCTTTGTATAATGAGGAACCCCCTCCCTGTGACTCACCTCACCAGCATCCAGCTTCTTCTCATCCTCCAGGACGTGCAGGGTCTTGGCCTGGAGCTCCACGTGCATCTTGGCCAGCGACGCCTCCGTCTCCCGGGAATGCCGGAGCTGCTGCCTCAGCTCCTCCACCTGCTGCTCCAGGAGCCTCCTGGGAACACCACGGGGACAGTGAGAGCTGCAGGGGGGCTCCAGATTGCAGGGCAAGGTGTGTTCTATTGCCATCTGTATGGCAGCTGTCCTTTGTCAAGTGGGCAGTTTGCCTTATCTCTCTCTGAGTGATCACAATCACTCCTCCCTCAGGAGACGTCTGCTGATAACAGCTATTGAATGTCACTGCATGGCTGATAAGAACTACAGCATCCCATTGGGAGATGTGAGCCCAG
>JAWWEX010000084.1:2642867-2653097 GCA_035583215.1 Arremon brunneinucha | reverse complement strand
TTTATTATAAATTTTTTAAAAATGTCTAAACCTCCAAACCTCCTTTTATTATAAATATAAAAAAAATCTCCAAACCTTCTTTTATTATAAATATAAAAAAAATCTCCAAACCTCCTTTTATTATAAATAAAAGTCTCCAAAACTCCCCAAAAATATTTTTTATTATAAATAAATTTTTAAACAATCTCCAAACCTCCAAACCTCCTTTTATTATAAATAAAAAAAATTTCCAAACCTCCCCAAAAAATCTCCAAACCTCCTTTTATTAAAAATAAATTTAAAAATCTCCAAACCCCCCCAAAATGTTTTTTATTACAAATAAAAAAAAAATCTCCAAACTTCTTTTTATTATAAATTAAAAAAAATCTCCAAACCTCCCCAAAAATCTCAAAACCCCTCCAAAAATATTTTTTATTATAAAATTTTTTAAAAATCTCCAAACCTCCCCAAAAATATTTTTATTGTGAATAGTCTGCAATAAAAGGTTAGACGAGGATGATGATGATGATGATGATGATGATGATTATCAGTATTAGTGTTATTATTTATTATTTTTATTATTTTTATTGCTGGTTGCTGTCACTGTTGTTTTTGTCAGCATCAATGGGAGTGCCAACAGAGCTCCTGCAAACCTTTCCTTGTGGATTTGGGGATATTCTCCCTGTTTTTGGGGGTGATACAGAGATTTTAGATGGAAAACCTTCCCAAACCCTCTGCCCTGGGTGGATTTTCTGTCGGTGCTGGGTCACCATCCCCCTGCTTCTCCCAATTAAAAGAATTAAGGGAAGGAAATTGGAAATGCAGCTCCTGCTGCCCCTGGTCGGGAGCAATTAAATCCCGTGGGTTAATGAGCAGGATTTAATGAGGAGGAGGGAAAGGCTCCACTCATTAGGTGGAAATGGAGACAACAGAGTGGGGGGCTCAGGCCCCCCAGAAATTTGGGTGATGGGAGGGTCTGGCTGTGGAAAAGGGGGATCAATGCTGGTTTTGCCATGAAATTCCCATTTTGGGGGTTTTTCCAAGGTATTTTTGTGCCATATCCTGACATTCTGCAAGTTTAAGGATTTGAAACCGAAATTTGAGGCTCAGAGGGGTCTGGAATTCGCTGATGGCCGAACCGGCTCCGTTATCTCTGCAGGTGGATTTTCCTTCCCCATTCCCAGGGATGCAGATGGGATGGGGGCAGGTGAAAGCCCTGGGGATGTGCCAAAGGGTGGCCAGCCCCATCCCAAACATCCCTGCTGGAATCTGAAATGCAAACAGCTCTCAGAGATTTAAACCTGTAAACCAAACCTTAAAAGTAAACAAAGGATTTAACCCGAAACCTGAGAAAATGCTTCCAAACTTAAGGGCCAAAAGGGAAAATGTAGGTTTGTACTATAAAGTAGAGACACGCTAAGCTAAATAAAAGAAAGGTTAAAGTTTTAGGGTTTAAAATATATAAAAAAATAAAGTAGGCACAAAAGTAAAAAAAGAGATTAAAATCAGTACTGTAAGTTTATATGTCATAATTGACTAAGAAAACTTATACTATTATTCCATAAAACAAAATATTTAAAGATTAGGTCAAAAATGCAAATTTCCTCATTAACTGTGCTTTATTAGTCGATAACTCCTTAGAAAGTCTTGTAACTTAAAGTCTTGTAACTTTCGAAACCATACAGTAACAATGTAAACCAAATTCACCCTTCCCACCTCTGTAAAAAATAAGAAAATAAAAAATGATAAAAAATGAGAAAATAAACCACATCATCAAAACCAGCTCAAAATTCCACCTCTAACTCATTGAAAACTCCTTCAAAAATCCTCACAATTCCCCTGCACCTGATCCCACACCCTCCCACCCACCACCCACCTGTGTGAGCCTCTCCTGCCCTGCTCCTGCTCCCAGGCCTCCCTTCCCACACAGCCTTGTGCAATCCCATGGAATTCCACGCAATTCCAGTGCAATCCAATGCAATCCCATGGAATTCCACGCAATCCCAGTGCAATCCAATGCAATCCCATGCAGTCCTGTGGGTTCACCTGACGAAATGCTGTGCAATCCCATCAATAATCCCATCCAGTCATCCCAAGGAATCCCATTCAATCACCACATGGAATCCCATGCAATCCCATGGAACCCCATGGAATCCCATACAACCACCACAAGGAATCCCATTAAATAACTTGAAAGCATCCCATGCAATTCCCATGTTATCCACACAATCCCATGGAATCCCATCCAATCACCCCGTAGAATCCCATACAATCCCATGTAATCCCATGTAATCCCATACAACCACCACAAGGAGTCCCATCAAATAATTTGTAACCACCCCATGCAATCATCCCATGTAATTCCCATGTTATCCACAAAATCCATGCAGGATGATGAAATTGCATGCAGCCATCCCATGCAATCCCATGTTGCTCCTCCACAATTCCCATGGAATCCCATGCAATCCCCCCATGGAATCCCTTGCAATTCCATACAACCACCACAAGGAATGCCATCAAATCATTTGCAACCATCCCACGCAGTCATCCCATGCAATTCCCATGTCATTCACGCAATCCCATGGAATCCCATACAGTCACCACAAGGAATCCCATCCAATCCCCTCATGAAATCCCATTAAATAACTTTCAACCATCCCATGCAAATCCCGTGTCATCCATGCAATCCCACACAAGATGATGAAATTGCATGCAGCAATCCCATGCAGTCCTGTGTTGCTCCTGTGCAATTCCCACACAAATCCCACGGAATCCCATGCAATCCCATCTAATCACCCCATGCAATCCCATGCAATTCCATACCACCATCACAAGGAATCCCATTAAATAACCTGCAACCGTCCCATGCAATTATCCCATGCAATTCCCATGTCATCCACGCAATCCCACACAAGATAATGAAATTGCATCCAGCCATCCCATGCAATCCCGCATTGTTCCTGTGCAATTCCCATGCAATTCCCATGCAATCCCATCCAATCTCCCCACAGAATCCCATTAAATAATTTGCAACCATCCCATGCAATTATCCCATGCAATTCCCAAGTCGTCCACACAATCCCATGCAAGATGATGAAATTGCACCCAGCCATCCCACACAATCCCGTGTTGCTCCTGTGCAATTCCCATGCAATCCCATGCAATCCCATACAACCACCACAAGGAATCCCATTAAATAACTTGCAACCATCCCATGCAATTCCCACGTTATCCACAAAATCCATGCAAAATTATGAAATTGCGTGCAATCCCATGCAATCCCGTGTTGTTCCTGTGCATTTCCCATGCAATTCCCATGCAATCCCATCCAATCACCACAAGGAATCCCATTGAATAACTTATAACCATCCCATGCAATTATCCCATGCAATTCCCGTGTCATCCACGCAATCCCACACAAGATGATGAAATCACTTCCAGCCATCCCATTCAATCCCATGTTGTTCCTGTGCAATTCCCATGCAATTCCCATGGAATCCCATTCAATCATCTCATGCAATCCCATGAAATCCCATACAACCACCACAAGGAATCCCATTAAATCACTTGCAACCATCCCATGCAATTCCCATGTCATCCACGCAATCCCATGCAAAATGATGAAATTGCAAGCAGCCATCCCATGCAATCCCTCGTTGTTCCTGTGCAATTCCCATGCAATCCCATACAACCACCACAAGGAATCCCATTAAATAACTCGCAACCATCCCATGAAACCATCCCATGCAATTATCCCATGCATTTCCCATGTTATCCACGCAATCACGCGCAGGATGATGAAATCGCATGCAATCCCATGTTGCTCCCGTGCAATTCCCATGCAATCCCCATGCAATCCCCAAAATCCAGCCCCCACGGGCAGCAGCTCTGTGGCACCCTGGGATTGAGCCCCCAGCACTTTTCAGCTGCATTTTAGCACCGAATTCCTTGCATAAGGAGGAGATAGGAAAATGCAGGAAAAGTGCTTCCCAGCACGTCCCGGCACGCCGGGGAACCGGCCCGGCTGCCGGCGTCCCAGCGGGATTGGGGGATGCCCAGAACATCCCATAAAGTCTGAAACATCCCCCTTTGGGGCTCCCTGCGGGCCTCAAGCCACAGTTTTGGGAGTATTTTGAGCAGGGACAGCAGCATGGATCCACATTTTTGGGAATGTCACAGCCAGGTCACCCCGGATCTTGTCGGGGCTCGCCCATTCCCACGCAGCCACTTTGATCCCTTCCGCCCTTTTCAGGCTCTGAAATTCCTGTGGTTTCTGAATTTCACTCCGTGCTCCCCAGCCTGGGATTTCAGATGGAATTTTCCCCCTCTTTTCCACATTTCCCGGTGCATTGAGTGGGATCAGCATTTTAGGGCTTCACCCCCCGTTTCCCACGGGCCTCCCAAAAAACGTGGGTCAGCCAAAAAAACTCTCCCTTCCCACATCCAAGGTCAAATCCTGGCAACACCCTCCCAAAACTGCTCCAAAGCTGCTGGGACCTGCCCTGCTTGGCCACCAGAGCCCCAAAATTCATGGGGTGGGGTCAGGTCAGGGCTTGTTGGCGCCTGCTGCAGGAGCTGAGGCTGGCTTGGGAAGCGTCAAAGTGAGGGCTGAGTCCAGGGAAGATCATGACGTGGATATGCAAGATATGGAATATCATGATGTAGATATGGAATATCATGGCATTTCCCAGTGGGAATGGGGCAGGGGCCATGGGGGATGAAGGAGATTGCAGGGTGAAGGACATCCATGGGGTGAAGCACACACATGGAATGAAGAACACACACACGGAATGAAGGACACACATGGAATGAAGGACGTCTCTGGGGTGGAGAACATCCATGGGGGAGATAAAGGACATCCATGGGGGGATGAAGGACGTCCATGGGGTGAAGGACATCCATAGGCTGAAGGACACACTTGGAATGAAGGACATTTCTGGGGTGAAGGACATCCATGGAATGAAGGACACACATGGAATGAAGGACATCTCTGGGGTGGAGAACACTCATGGGGGAATAAAGGACATCCATGGGATGAAGAACACCCGTGGGGTGAAGGATAGCTGTGGGATCAAGGACATCTTCAGAGTGAAGGACATCCATGGTGTCAAGGACATCCACGGGGTGAACACCACCTGTGGAGTGAAGGAATTTCAGGAAATGGAGAAGATCTGCAGGGTAAAGGACCCCCATGGGGTGAAGGACATGTGTGGGGAATGAAGGACATTCCATGGAGCAATGAAAGACGTTCCATGGGGTGACAATGGGCAGATGACCTGGAGCAGGGTCCCACCGAGGGGTCCTGCACTGGGGACACCTGGGGACAGGTCACTGTGGGGTGGGGTTGGATTTTGGGCGAGGATTTTGCGTGAGGCCTCGGCCAGGGTCCAGCAGTGCTTCCAGGCTGTGGGAGCAGCAGCAGGAGAAGCAGCAGGAGCAGCTTGGTGTTCATTGATGACCTGGATGAGGGGACTGAGCCCACCATTAACAAATCTGCAGAAGACACCAAGCTGGGTGTGAGTGTGGATCTGCTGGAGGACTGAGGGCTCTGCAGAGGGCCCTGGACAGGCTGGATCCAAGGATGAATCCATTGGTGTGAGGTTTAACAAGTCCAAATCCCAGGTCCTGCACTTTGGCCACAGCAACTTCTAGCAGGGCTACAGGCTGGGGACAGCAGCCAGGCAGATAGGGACCTGGGGGACAGATGGACAGCAGGCTGGACATGGGGCAGCAGTGTGCCCAGGTGGGCAAGAAGGCCAATGGCTCCTGGCCTGGATCAGGAATGGTGTGGCCAGCAGGAGCAGCAGCAGCAGGAGAGGCAGCAGAAGGAGCAGGAGCAGTAGCAGGAAGAGGAGAAGGAGCAGGAGCAGAAGGAGCAGCAGGAGAAGCAGGAGCAGGAGAAGGAGGAGAAGCAACTGGAGAAGGAGCAGCAGGAGAAGCAGCTGCAGCAGGAGCAGAAGGAGCAGCAGGAGAAGCAGGAGAAGGAGCAGAAGCAGGAGCAGAAGCAGGAGCAGCAGGAGCCAGAGCAGGAGCAGCAGCAGCAGGAAGAACAGGAGCAGCAGGAGCAGGAGAAGCAGCAGAAGGAGCAGCAGGAGAAGCAGGAGAAGCAGCAGAAGGAGAAGCAGAAGGAGCAGCAGAAGGAGAAGCAGAAGGAGCAGCAGGAGCCAGAGCAGCAGCAGCAGCAGAAGGATCAGGAGCAGCAGCAGGAGCCAGAGCAGGAACAGGAGCAGCTAGAGCAGGAGAAGCAGCAGAAGGAGAAGCAGGAGCAGCAGCAGGAGCCAGAGCAGGAGCAGCAGGAGCCGGAGCAGTTCAGTTCCTTCCTCATTCCAAGCCCTTGCCCGGGGCGGGGTGGGCGTGTGCCGGCCTGACACAGCGCTGGGCACTGTCTTGCCCGGGAGCTGCCTCCTCCTCCTCGCTTTGCCCATTTCTTGGGATGCTCCAGAGCTGGATCATAGGAAAAATCCCCCAGTACTGGGGAGCAGCAGCACGTCCCAGACCTTTCCCCAGGGTCACAAACACGGCTGAGGCTTCTCCCATCTCCTGCGTCCCCCACATCCCACCTGCTGGCTCAGGAGCCAGATTTTAGGAAATTTGCTCCCAAAAACCTCCCAAATGTTGCTGCCAGCCCCCAGGCCGTGGGTGGCAGCGCTGGGAGCTCACCCAGCCCCAGGCCCTTTTTGGATGGATGTAGTTTGAAGTTTCCTTTTGAAGTTTCCTTCCCCACACCCCGGATTTGGGGTCCCTTTGGGGCCCCTCTGTCTTACAAGAGAATGGGAATGCTGGGGCTCCAGTGGGAGCTGAGCGTGGGGGCTGGCATTGCCCCACAGCCCCTTTGCACACTCCCTTTGCACACTCACCCCTTTGTACACTCACCTCAGTCTGCTCTCGCTCCCCTGGCACGCTCACTGCCATTCCACACCTCTCCCCCTTGCACACCTGCCCACCCTCCCTCCCTTTGCACACCTGCTCCCCATGCACTTTGCACACTCATGCTGCCCTCCCATGCTTGCTTCTTTTGGAACTTTGCTACGCTTTGCACACTTGTCCCTTTGCACACTCGTTTCCATGTGTTTTTCCCATCACACCCTTGCACACTCAGTCCCTTTTCCCTCTGTGTCCTTGTCCCTCTGTGATCACTCTCTTTGCACACTCATTCCCCTTCCACCCTCACTCCCTTTGCTTGTGCACTCCCCTTGCACACTCAGGCCTTCTGCAGCTCGGTGCCCTTCTAGGATTGTTCCCCTTGCACACTCCCATTCCCTTGCGCACTTGCTCCTTGCACACACTCACTTCCCTTGCTCGGTTCTTTCCTTCACACGTGTTCTCCCCTTGCACACTCCCCATTCCCTTGCACGCTTCCTCCTTTCCATATTCCTCATTCCCTTGCACACTCCCATTCCCTTCTGCACTCCCCATTCCTTTGCACATTCCCTCCCTTCTATGTTCTTCACTCCCTTGCACACTCCCATTCCCTTGCATACTCCCCATTGCCTTGCACATTCCCCATTCCCTTGCACACTCCCATTCCCTTGCACACTCCCCATCCCTTTGCACACTCCCTGCCTTGCACACCTGCCCTTCACAGAGAGCCACGAGGCCAAACAAACCCAGGGCAAGGTTCATTCCCTTTGCCCCCAGAATTCCCAACCCTCCCTGCCCCAAAGGCAGAATTGGGGGGTGCCCCCTGACCCCCAGGACCCCAAGCTGGGTTTTGGAATTCCTGATTTCGGATCCCTCTGAAAATCCCAGATTTGGGGTCCCTTTGGGGTCCCTCTGACAAATCCCAATTTGGGGTCCCTTTGCGGTCCCCGTGACAAATCCCTGGTTTGGGGTCCCTCTGATAAACCCCACATTTGGGGACCCTTTGGGGTCCTTCTGGCAAACCCCACATTTGGAGTCCCAGGTTTGGGGTCCCTCTGACAAACCCCAGATTTAGTTTCCCTCTGAAAAACCCCAGATTTGGGGTCCCTTTGTGTTTCCTCTGACAAATCCCACACTTGGGGTCCCTCTGCCAAACCCTAGATTTGGGGTCCTTCTGAGAAATCCCCGATTTGGGTCTCTCTGATAAACCTCAGATTTGGGGTCCCTTTGACGAATTCCAGATTTGGGATCCCTCTGACAAAACCCACATTTGGGGTCCCTTTGGAGTTCCTCTTACAAACCTCAGATTTGGGGTCCCTCTGACACATCCCTGATTTGGGGTTCCTCTGCCAAACCCCAGATTTGGGATCCTTCTGAAAAATCCCAAATTTGGGGACCCTCTGACAAATTCCTGATTTAGGATCCCTCTGCCAAACCCCACATTTGGGGTCCCTTTGGGGTCCCTCTGCCAAACCCCAAGTTTAGGGTCCCCTTTGACAAACCCCAGACTTGGGATCACTTTGGAGTTCCTCTGAAAAACCCCATATTTGGGGTCCCTCTGACAAATCTCCAATTTGAGGTCCCTCTGTTCCCCTCCGCATTTGGAGTCCCAGGTTTGGGGTCCCCGTGTCAATCCTCATATTTGGGGTCCCTTGGGGTCCCTCTGGGGTCCCTCTGTCCCCTCCACATTTGGGGTCCCTTTGGGGTCCCAGGTTTGGTGTCCCTGTGCCAATCCCCAGGTTTGGGGTCCCTCTGTCGCCCCCACATTTGGGATCCCGGGTTTGGGGTCCCTCTGTCCCCCCCCACATTTGGGGTCCCCCTGCAGCTCCCCAGCCCCTTTCCCACGCTGCCCCCCAGGGTTATTTTCGCTGCCCCCCGCAGCGGGAGCTTTTCTCTCTCTTCCCTTCCCCTGCCCAAGGTTTCCTCCCGGCTTCCTGGCCCGCCTGTTTATTCCCAAATCCCAGATTTCTTTGTTTGCCCGGCGGTAATTTTCCACCGAGGCTCCAAACCTCTCCATTCCCACATCGCCCACCTGAAAAATCCCCGTCCTGCTGAACAAAACCGTCATTTTTGCGGGGTTTTCCTTTATTTTTCCCTCCAAGTCCTGAAAATTCAGTTCCCCGGGTGGGAAAATAAATTTGGGAGAAAAGAACAAAAATATCAAGGTATAATATATACATTTCTGCATGGAGGATCTTGCTCAATCATAAAATTTTCCAGAAATTTGGGAGAAATTATCATTTTGCATCCATCAAAAATGGATTGACATCAGGATTTGGGGCAGCAGGGAACAGTGGAAGGGTAAAAGGGTTAAAGTAAAATACTTTATAAGTAAAATATTTATTATAGATGAATATATAGGAGGATTTGGGCAGGTTTGGCATTAAGCAGCTGCAAAATTGGATGTAAATATATAAATTCTCAGGTTAATTGGGATTTTTTCACAAGAAAGCCACAATAAAATGCAAAAACCCACAATAAAAACAGATATTTTTGGGGTCTTTTTCAAAATAAAAAGCTGAAAAAACATAAATATATATTTAAAAGTAAATGTAAGGTATAATACATACATTTCTGCATGGAGGATCTTGCTCAAACGATCAAATTTTCCAAAAAAATTTGGGAGAAATTATCATTTTGCATCCATCAAAAATGGATTGGCATCAGGATTTGGGGCAGCAGGGAACAGTGGAAGGATAAAAGGGTTAAAGTAAAATACTTTATAAGTAAAATATTTATTATAGATGAATATATAGGAGGATTTGGGCAGGTTTGGCATTAAGCTGCAAAATTGGATGTAAATATATCAATTCTCTGGTTAATTGGGATTTTTTCACAAGAAAGCCACAATAAAACATATAAAACACAATGAAATGGAGGGGTTTGGGTCTTTTTTTTGCAATAAAAAGCTGAAAAAACGTAAATATATTTAAAAATACATATAAGGTGGGTTGAGGTCGTTTTTCTACTATGGCATTGCAAGATTAGATAAAAACCATATTTTGAGGGTATTTGTGTATTACAAAGCCATGAAAGTCTATATAAAAAATACATAAGAGAGATATGAGGGTCCTTTTTGAACTAGAAAATGGTAAAATTAAATACAAATACAGAGAGGGTTTGTGGTGAACATGCAGCAGAAGGCCAAAAAATTACACATAAATTTAAATATATGGAGGGTTTGGGGTCTCTTTTGTGTTAGGAAGACATAAAAATTATTTTAAAAAATGATTTCTGAGGGATAAGGGGCCTTTTTCACAAGAAAGTTGGAAATTTATGTCTATATTTAACATATGAGATAAAAAATAGCATTAATGTGTCATATAAATATAATACTAATCTAATAATACTATAAAAATATAATATAATATAATATAATATAATATAATA
>JAWWEX010000084.1:2629608-2641849 GCA_035583215.1 Arremon brunneinucha | reverse complement strand
GTTTGGGTGGCATTTTGTAATTGGGCAGAAAAGTCTGCATTGCAGCTCTTTGGGATCAGTTATTGGGTTAAAAGGGACAATAATCCAGGTGTCAGCTCTTAATTGATAAAAGATAAAGTGATAAAATTGTCAGCTCTTAATTAATAAAAGCCCTTGTACCAAGAGATTGTTGGCCATTTTGTGCCTTCTAGTGAAAAGCTGCCGAACTGATGAGAAATAATAAACACCTGGGTGTGAACATGAGTTATTGTTTCAAGTCCCTTCAACCCAGACCCAGAGATGCTGATAGTTCCCCAGCCTGACTCATTCTCCCAGTTTAGGTTTTGGGATTTTTAGTGTGTTGTGGATGGAAGCGAGATGGAGGGCGCAGGGTGTCGTCCTGGGTTTATTCTTCATGGGTTTGCGTGGCATTTTGTAATTGGGCAGAAAAGTCCTCATTGGGATCAGTTATTGGGTTAAAAGGGAAATAATCCAGGTGTCAGCTCTTAATTGGACAGTTTAGTCTGAAAAGCCCTTGTACCAAGAGATTGTTGGCCATTTTGTGCCTTCTAATGAAAAGCTGCAGAACTCACAGCAGTGAGACTGTTTTACTGATAAGAAATAATGAACACCTGAGTGTGAACACGAACTGCTGTCTCAGTGCCTTCAATCCAGAGCCAGAGGAACCCACAGCTGGGGGAATGTGACTTTTTAGGGTTGATTTTCCGTGCCTTAGGAAAGTTTGATCCATGGGTTGCCCAGCCTGGAGAGGGGCTGAGACCTGGTGGGACTCATGGAACCGGCCCTGAGCACTCAAATCCCACTGGAATTGAGACATTTTTGGGAAAAATTTCCACAATTTCCCCTATAAATAGCACCGAGGAGGAAACTGTGAGTTTGAAGGTGAAGATTGTCCAAATTTTTTTCCAAAATTTCCCCCACCAGATCCCACTGAGGAGGACAATTGTGACCTTTCAAGTGGATTTCCCATCATTTTTTTCCAAAACTTCCCCTCAGAGCCCACAAAGAAGGGAAATTGTGACTTTTGGGGGCAGAATTTCAAACTTTCACCCAAATTTCCCTTTTAAGTCCCACCAAGGGGAGGAATTGACATTTCTGGGGGATCATTTTCCAGCATCTGGGAGAAAGTTTTTTGGGATGTGCCTCCATCATCCTGTGGGTACCACAGATGATGTGGGCAGGGACACAGGAACCTCAGCATCATCTCAAATCCCAAATTCTGCCTTTTTTTTTAGGGAAAAGCCTTTTCTGAGAGGTTGAACCCACGATGGAATTTTTCCCCAGGTATTTTTGGGCTCTGATTCCCCGCCCAGGGCGACGCTCGGGGCCTGCCTTGTTTTCCTCTTCCCGGAACAGCCGCAGAACAAACTTTAAAAAAAAAAAATTAATAAAATAAAAAAATAATCAAATCAAACCAGTCAGGGGCCATTCCCGGGGCAGGAAAATTCCAGAAACCTTGGTGGGGGGGAGGTGAAAAAAAAAAATGTTTATTTAATTTAGGAAACTGCAAAAAAAAAACCCCTCCCGGTGCTATTGAGGGCGGGATGTGGGGGGAACAAAGGGCCGGGAACCCCTGTGGGGAGGAGGAAGAGGAGGAGGAGGAGGAGAAGGAGGAAAAGAGGAGGAAGAAGAGGAGGAAGAAGAGCAGGAGGAGGTGTGGGAGCTCCTGGTCCCAGTCCTGCCCTCCCCGGAATTCCCTTGGCAGCAAAGGGAAGCGCGCAGGGGGGACGGGGAAACAAAAAAATTGAATTAATGGAATTCTTGTGCTGGGTTCTGGTTTGCAGCCTTGGAGTTTAATGGGCTCGGGGTTGGGGTTGTTTTATTTCAGTTTTTAAGGTTGCTTATTTTCTATATTTTTATTTAAATATAATTTTTTTGTATATTTTTATTTAAATATATTTATATTTTTTTACATTCTACGGGTTTGGGAGTTTTTAGCTTTATATTGTTTTAATTTCAGTCTTTTGCTTTTAATAATTTTTAATGTTATTTTAATTTTTATTTGTTTTCTTAATGTTAGTTAATTTATCATTCATTTTATCTTTTTAATGGATTTTTACTCATTCATAAAATGAATTTTTCTATTCACTTTTTTATTCATTTTCATATTCTTTTATTTTATATAATGCATTTTTACATTCTTTTGAGTTTAATTCATATTTTATATTCTTTTATATTTCTATTCTTTTATATATATTTATATAATATATTATACATAATATATCATATATCATATATCATATATCATACATCATATATCATATATATTTATATATTAAGATATTTTATTCCTGTATCTTCTCATTTTGATATTTTTCTCATTTTTGTATTCATTTTCATTTCCATTCTTTTCCCTTTTTATCCATTTTACTACCTTATTTGTCCATTTTTATTTGTAATTAATTTATTATCCATTTACTCTGCATTATTTTGGAGTTTTTTTTTTTTTTAATTATTTTATATTCTTTTTCTTTTTTTTTTTCCTTATTTCTTTTTTTTTTTTATTTCCTGGCTTTCTTTTCCCATTATTTTACTTTTCTACTCTTTATGTCCTTATTCCCATTTTTACCCTCCTGCATTTTCCTTGGTTTTTTCCATTATTTTAATTTCCATTCATTATCTTTTACACTCTTTGACTCCCATATAATTTTCCTTTTCTAGTCCTTTATTCAGATTATTTCATATCTTTTCCCCTTTATTCTGCCACTAAAACACCAAATTTTGCCTTTTCCCAAGCACATTTCAGGACATCCAGATTTAAAGGAGCATTTTCCATCTGCCACTTCCAATTGGGGATTGTTACCATTTGAGTTTAATAAAATATGGGGGGAAATCCAGTTAAAAACCCATTTAAACCAGTAAAATAAACAGTTCCCACATAATTAAAATTATCATTGATTGTTGCTGTTATGGTTGTTGTTGTTGTTGTTGTTATTATTATTATTATTATTATTATTATTATTATTACTCCTGCAGAGATGGAACTCTGTGGGAACCCTCCTAGGGGGGACAGGAAAAAAAATAAATTTATTGGCGGACACAGTGCTGTAAAAATTGATTTATTGAGAAAAGTTGGGCTGGGAAAGTGAATTTTTGGAAGACTCCAATGGTGCTGAAAATACAAATATGGTGGAGGGCCCTGAGATGGACAATGGGGGCTCCTGGGGGAGAAATTGGTTGCTAAAATGAGACTTTTTGGGGATCCCAAGTCTCCAAAACTGGTTGATTTGATATTTCAGAGCTGCAGACTGGGAATTCTGGGGAGCCCCACAATGCCAAAGACATTGGGGTGTGTGGGGGACCCCAGGAGGGCAAAATTGGGTCCCTGTGGAGATGCAGAAATCAGGAAAATGCTGCAAAAATTTCACCTTTTGGGGGAGATCCCAATGCCACAAAAAAGGGTCTTTTTGGGGACCCAGACTGGGATTCCTGGGGGACTCTGTGCTGCAAAAATGGATTTTTTAGGGGAGATCCCAATGCTGTACAATCAGATCTTCTTGGGGACCCCGTGCTGGAAAAATGGGATATTTTGGGGAGCTCCAAGAGTGCAAAAAAGGGGAAACCCAGAGTCCAACCCTGATCTTCTTGGCAGGGATCCCCCACTGTAAAAAGGGATTTTCTGGGGTCCCCGGAGTGCAAAATTGGTGGTTTTTGGGGAATCCAATCCTACAGGGAACCCCCAATGGGGGATTGTGAGCTGCAAAAATTTGGGGGGGATCTCAATGCCATAAAAACAACAAAAAAGGGTCTTTTGGGAGACACAAACTGGGATTCTTGGGGGATTCTGAGCTGCAAAAATTTGGGGGGAATCCCAATGTAAGACCCCACAACAAAAAATGAGTTAATTGGGGGGTCCTGCCCTACAATCCCCATTGCAATTTCACAGGTTTAATTCTGGGGAGGGAACCCCTAAATTCCAGTTTTGGGGATCATCACGCAGATTTTGGGGCATAACCCACCCTGACAAAACCTTTTTTGCTCCAAATGGGGATTTTTGCTGCTTTTTTGGCTGTGATCGGAGCCGGGGCTGAAGGAATTACAGGAATTGCAGGAATTACAGGATTATCCAGGGAAATCTCAGCCCTGAGCCCCAGGGGGGTTTGCCAGCTCCATCATTTCCCAAAACCCAGCTTTGGGAAGGGCAATGTCCATTTGGGGCAATTCCCACGTGTGACAGGGCAGGAATTCCACCCAGGATCTGGGACCCTTCGACCCCAAAAGGGAAATTTGGAGGGAGTTTTCCTAAACCCATTTTTGCAGCACAGAATCCCAGTTTTCACTCATGGGGTCCCCCAAAAATCCTTTTTTTTTGGGGGGGTTGGGATCCTCCCAAAAAGGTGAAATTTTTGCAGCATTTTACTGATTTGCAGCTTTTTACTGATTTCCCCAACACACAAATTTGGAGGGAATTTTCCTCAATCCATTTATGCAGCACAGAGTCCCCCAAGAATCCCAGTTTGGGTCCCCCAAAAGACCCTTTTCTGTGGCATTAGGATGCCCCCAAAATGGTGAAATTTTTGCAGCATTTTCCTGATTTCTGCATCTCCACAGGGACCCAATTTTGCCCTCCTGGGGTCCCACACACACCCCAATGTCTTTGGCATTGTGGGGCTCCCCAGAATTCCCAGTTCGCAGCTCTGAACTATCAAATCAACCAATTTTGGAGACTTGGGATCCCCAAAAAGACTCATTTTAGCAACCAATTTCTCCCCCAGGAGCCCCCATTGTCCATCTCAGATCGCCCCACCATATTTGTGTATTCAGCACCATTGGAGTCTTCCAAAAATTCACTTTCCCAGCCCAACTTTCCCCAATAAACCAATTTTTACAGCACTGTGCCCCCCAATAAATGAATTTTGTGGAAATTTGGGAATGCTTTTGGAAACCAGGATCCCCCTGGTGCAAACACTGAGCCCCATCCTGGGAATTTGGGGTGGCTTTCCTTGAATTTGGGGGGGCTTTTTGCAGACCTGGGACCTTTTTAGGGAATCTGGGATCCTTTTTAGGGAACATTGGGAAGTTTTCTTAAGTTTTGGGGCGCTTTTAATAAAACAGGGCTCCATTTTTTAAAACATGGGACCCTTTTTAGGGACTCTGGTGTCTCTTTTAGGGAAACTGATGTGTCTTTTTTCAACCCTGGAGCCCCAATTTTGGACCTTTTTTCACATTTGGGGAGGAGGGTTGTGAATCAGGATTAATTTTGTAAAAATTCAGAGTTATTTTTGTTAAAATACAATAAATAATAAATATGATAAAATAAAATAAATATATAATTTTTGTTTGCAAACCTTGGACTCCTTTTGGGGAATCTGGGGTGTCTTTTTGCAACCCTGGAACCTCACTGTCCAAATCAAAACCACTTTTTCCAGCAATAATGCCCCATTTTGTGACCTTGGAGCAGTTTTCTTAAACCTGAGGAGGTTTTTTTTTGTCCATCAGGGCTCCTTTTCTGAAATTTTGCGGATTTTCTTAAACCTGGGACCCCGTTTTTCAAATCTGGATTGAAAAAATTTTCCTTTTTACACCCCTGGTGTCCATTTCTGCAAATCAGGGACCCCTTTTTACAAACCTTGGACCGATTTTTGGGGATGGTTCTTAAATCTGGGGGGTGTTTTTGGAAATCAGGGCTCCTCTTCTTAAACTTGGGGGGATTTTTTCTTATGCCTGAGATCCCTTTTTTATAAAATTGGGGTCTCATTTTTGGAACCTGAGGTTCCTTTTCTTAAATTGGGGTGGTGCTTTACAAGTCTGGGACCTCAATTTGCAAACCTGAGACCTTTTCCAAATTTACCACCCCATTTTGCAAATTTGGGGTGCTTTTTCCCCAAACATGGAGCCTCCTGCATTCAAACATGAAGCAGGGTCCCTGGTTATGAAAGAAATGGGATTTGGTGGAATCTTAACAGATAAAACAGGGACAAATTTATGTTTAATGCATTAGTTAAACTCAAAAGGCTGCGACTTCTCGTTATTTCTCTGTATTTACGTTGGAAAATTAAAATTTGGATGGATTTTTAGCTCAAATTTACCTTGAAAAACCAAAATTTGGGTGGATTTTTAGCCCTCACTCCCATTCCCGGACACACTTTCTCATTTCCAGGCAGGAGCAAACCCCGATTTCCCCTCAAGCCCCTTAAAACCAAGCCTAAAAGCTGCAGGAGGCTGATTGAGGGCAGTGCTAGGGATTGAGATTCCCATAAACCTGGCTGTGGGATTTGGGGGCACGTGCCCCAGCAGGAAATATTTTCAGGCATCTGCAGTTGAATTTCACTGCTTAATTCATAATGGGGCCATTCTTTGTCAGGAGCTGCTGGGGGATTATGCAGGAGGGAGCTGAGCTTGGGGCTGGATTCTCCTTTCCCAATCAGCTCCTTTGCTGGGAAAAGGGGTTCCAAATTTATATATTTTTATATAAAAATATTATATATTTATATATATGTATAAATATATATAAATATTTATTTAAGTATATATATTTAATTATATATATTTCTATTTCATAGAAATATATATGTAACACTCCCTCTCTCTCTCTCTCTGTATATCAATTAATTATTTGTAGTATTATTAGTAGTAATATTAAAATATTATCAAAATATTATATTATTAGTTATATATATTTATATTATATAAGATATTAAATTATTAGTAATATTAAAATATTACTATTAATATATTACTATTATCACTAGTAATATGAAAATATTGTTTAAAATGTATTATTAGTTACAGATATAATTATTATATTATAAACTATATATTATAGAATTTAAAATACTATATTAGTAGTAATATTAAAATACTACTATTAATAGATTACTATTATTAGTAGTAATATTAAAATATTATTAAAATATTATTAGTAATATTAAAATATTACTATTAATACATTACTATTATCACTAGTAATATGAAAATATTGTTCAAAATATCATATTATTAGTTACAGATATAATTATTATATTGTAAATTATATAATTTAAAATATTGTATTACTAGTAATATTAAAATACTACTATTAATGGATTACTATTATTAGTAGTAATATTAAAATATTATTAAGAATATTATATTATTAGTTATGTATAATTATTATATTATTAGTTATATATTTTAGAATTTTAAATATTATATTATTAGTAATATTAAAATATTACTATTTATATATTACTATTATTAGTAGTAATATAAATATATATATAAAATATAGAAAATATATTATATAGAAAATATATTATATATAAATATTAATATATAAATTAGAAATTGTAAAATATATAGAATATATACAATATAAATTATACGTTAATATATTAATATTAAAATTATAAATTACACATTATGTATTATCTATATTTCTATGATTTTATGCATATAAAATTAATTTTTATTCATACAAAAATTAATATATATAAAGAAAAAATTCTATTTTTTCACAGAGAGATTACATGCATCATTTGCCATCACTGGGGGAATTTAAACCTCCCCTCCCCAGGACTGCAAAAATCATAAATACCAAAAAAATCTCCCTTTTTTTTGTAATTTCAAACACCAAAGTGAACCCAGTCCTTTGGGCATCTTCCCCCTGCACGCCCTCCCGGGCTGGGCTGTTAATCCATGCTGAATTCCCTCTGCTGGGAAGGCTTTAGCAGCAAAGCCCTCAGTGCCCACGTTGGTGCGGATTTTCATGCCAAGCCGGATTGGGAGGCGGGCGCTGGGCGCTGCCCTGACCCTCGCAGGGCCTGGACGTGCCATAGGATGGGAAGGGGGTTTATTTACATCAAATTTCTCCTGCTGGTGCAAGGGGCTGGAAAATCCAAGGCGACGGCTCCTCCGGCGCCTTGGCCCCGTTCCGACCTGTTGAGCCGAAATAATTCCCAGGGTTTTTGTCTGAGTAAAAGGCAAAGGAGGGAAGGAGGCTGGAAAAGGGAGGGATTTGGGGATCTCCAGGGCTTGTGTGGGTCGTGTTGTGGTGTTTTGGAGCGTGGAATTGAGGCAAATTTGGGTTTTCCTAGAATGGGATCCCAGTCTGGTTTGGGTTGGGAGGGACCTTAAAGTTCCACTCGCTACCATGGGCAGGGACACCCTGCACTGTGCCAGGCTGCTCTGGCCTGGCCCTGGGCACTGCCAGGAATTTATCCCTGTGTTCCTGTACCAGCTGTAAATCTGGGAATGAAGGGAGGATTTGCTTCCATGCCCACCTGTAAAATCTGGAAATGAAGGGAGGATTTGCCCCTGGGTTCCCATGCTCAACTAAATTTGGGAATGAAAGAAGGATTTGCTCCCATGCCCACCTGCAAAATCTGGGAATGAAGGGAGGATTTGCCCCTGGTGTTCCTGTACCAGGTGTAAATCTGGGAATGAAGGGAAGATTTCTGTACCAGTTGTAAAATCTGGGAATGAAGGGAGGGTTTGTTACCATGCCTAGCTGTAAAATCTGGGAATGAAAGGAGGATTAGCCCCTGTGTTCCCATGCCCAGCTGTAAATCTGGGAATGGGACACTTCCAGGAATGGGGCACTTCCAGGAATGGGGACACTTCCAGGCCAGATTGGTTCTGTCCAGTTAGGAACACCCTCCTCTTCCTCACCGCATCCCAGCCCAGCTCTCCCACATCTCCCAACACGTGTTTCCTTGGGAATCTTGGTGACCCTTCACTGCTCCTTCTCCCATTTCTCCTGACCTGGGAATGGGACACTTCCAGGAATGGGACACTTCCAGGCAGGATTGTGTTTCACAGACATCTTTTATGAAAAATCCTTTCCTTAGGATTTTTCCTCCTGAGAAGCTGGGAGGCCTCAGGAACAAAATGCAAACAATGGTTATCTGCTGCTGTGGAATGCAACAGGTGCATCTGTGATTGGGCTCATGTGGTTGTTTCTAATTAATGGCCAATCACAGTCAGCTGGCTCAGACTCTCTCGGTCACAAGCCTTTATTATCATTCTTTCTTTTTCTATTCTTAGCCAGCCTTCTGATTAAATCCTTTCTTCTATTCTTTTAGTATAGTTTTAATACAATATATATAATAAAATAATAAACCAAGCCTTCTGAAACATGGAGTCAGATCCTCATCTCTCCCCTCATCCTCAGACCCCTGTGAGCACGGTCACAGCCCAGCCCTTCCCCTCCAGCTCTCACCAGGAGCTGCCCAGGTTGGCCATGCGATGCCAGGTGAGATCCTATTCCCACCACGCATCCCATGGGGTCACATCCTCCCTCTTTTCTTTCCTGGCCTGTGATTATTTATCTACCCCTTGGCTTCTTCCTTTTCCCACCCTTTGAAAGAGTGTTTTTGCTTCCTTTAGAGTCATCCTGGAGTTCCTGCTCTCTCCACTGGAAGAGGTGAGTAATGTAGGGTTGGATGGACCACGCTGGTCCGGGAAGAGGGATGGGAGAGGAGAAGCTGGGATAACAACCTGGCTGTTCCCTCTGAACAGGAGAAGCCCCATGACCATGGAAGGTTCCAGATCTCCTCGAGCAGTGAGATGTTAACAGGGTGGCAAATCAAGACTTTCAGGCCTTGGGTTGGTGTCTCCTTCTCAGGACAGTGTGGGCAGCAGGGACCCTCCCAGGCCAGGTGAAATGGGAGAAGGAGCAGAGCAGGGACACCAAGATACCCAAGGCAGCACAGGCTGGGAGATGTGGGGGAGCTGGGTTGGGATGTGGTGAGGAAAGGAGGGTGCTCCCAACTGGACAGAACCAATCCTGTGACCATGTTCACAAGGGCTTTAGGATGAGGGAGGAGATGAGGATCTGACTCCGTGTTTCAGAAGGCTTGATTTATTATTTTGTGATATATATTACATTAAAACTATACTAAAAGAATAGAAGAAAGGATTTCATCAGAAGGCTAGCTAAGAATAGAAAAAGAAGAATGAATAACAAAGGCTTGTGTCTTGGACAGAGAGTCTGAGCCAGCTGATTGTGATTGGTTATTAATTAGAAACAACCAACATGGGCCAATCACAGATGCACCTGTCGCATTCCACAGCAGCACATAACCATTGTTTACATTTTGTTCCTGAGGTCTCTCAGCTTCTCAGGAGGAAAAACCCTAAGGAAAGGATTTTTCATAGAAGATGTCTGTGACACTGTGGAGGGCAGGGAATGAAGGTCCTGCAAGAGAAGCAGTGAGGCTGGGCTGGAGAACCAGAGCTGTGAAAAGGAGCAAATGCTGAAGATGAGGCCAAGCTGGAGATGCCCATTCCTTTGGAACTTTGCACATTCCTGGCTCTTCTTACACCTGACATGAGGAGGGTGAGGAGGCTTTGTGGCCCATGTGGGTTTAACATCATCCAGAAAGCAAAGCTGGAGGAGAAACTCCAGCAGGACCAGGCCAGCTGCGGGCAAAGCAAAGGAGAAGAGTTGATGGCAGAGGAACCAAGGCAGGTGATCATGTCCAAATTATGGATGGATGAATCCCAGAGACTTTGGAGGTCATCATGTCCAAATTATGGATGGATGAATCCCAGAGACTTTGGAGGTCATCATGTCCAAATCATGGATGGATGAATCTCAGAGACTTTGGAGGTGATCATGTCCAAATTATGGATGGATAAACATGGGGATGGGGCTCTCCAGCATACCCCAAAAGCAGGATGGCCAAGCAAATTCCTGAGGTGTTTCAAGTGGTCCCAATTAATTGTTAATCATTAGCAGTACCTCATCTCCACTAAAGGAAACTGGATTTTTGCCAATTTTGGTGGTTTATTGAGGAAAACACCTCAATAAACATTGAGGTTTATTGAGGAAAACACCTCCTCAGATCCCCAGGAGCTTGTTAAGGATCTGGGAAGCATCTCCAGCAACACCAAAGCACCATCACATATCCCAAGCCATGGTGAGGAGGGTGGAGAAGGCCCCAGATCTCTGTTGCTGCTGGTGTGGAGGGATAAACACCCTGGCTTCACAGGGAAAACCCACAGATCCATCTGCTTCCCAAGGAAATGCTGATCCACCAAAGATTTTGGGATTTACAGCTTTATATCCTCATTATAACATGAATACAAGGAGGGTTTGCTGTCAGAGGGGTTTCCCTGCACTTTCTCCTCCTGGGATTGACGTTCCTGGCTGGAAGGGAGCTGCCCAGATGAATTCTCCAGGATTTACCAATAACAACACCTTTCCTGCTCCTGGGAGAGCCCCAAACACCAGGAGCAGGTTCTCCAGGAGGTTTCTCCAAGGGCACAAACCCATGGCCAGAGGTTCCCAAGGGTGACTGGTCTGGTTGTGGGCTTGGGTGAATCATCAGCGTGGGTGAAAATCCTCTGACCCAGCTCCTCTTCCCTTATTTTGGACCACAAGGGTGAAACCAAGAGGTTGGGAAGATTCTCAGAGCAGTTTTTGTGCAGTTTTTCCAAACCCATCCCAGGGTTTTTATCTCAGCATCTTGCTCCAAGATTTGGGATTGCAAAGATTTACAGCAAAATGCATTTCCATCCCTGATCCATTGCAATTTGGACCTTGATATATGTAATTTTTCAGGGGGTGATAATGAACAGCTTCATTAGTGCAAAATGGGAGCCAAAAACACCCTCAGGTCCCGCTGTAAATAGCAAAAAGCTCCAAAGGTTAAGTGAAATTCCAACAGGAGTAGCCCCAGTAAGAGAAAGGAACATCAGAAATATGGAATATTTGCAGCTCTCCTACTCAATTCCATGTAAATTTGTTGGATTGCTTATCCAGCAAGGTGCAGGGTGGGTTTGTGCTGACATTTTCATGGAATAAACTTTGGGAATGGGATGATCTGGGCAGGTGTAGGGGCTGCTTTCCTCTCTGTGTGTTACAGACCTGTGACAGAGGCCGAAAGAAGCATCCAATTCACCCAAAACAGTAAAGATGCAAATAATTCCCTCCATTTATGTTCATATTCATTTATTACTTTAATTTCTGTCCCACCCCAATGCCAAGCCTGTTGTAAACCCCTTGTAAAGCTATCACAAGTCTGTCACAAACCTGTTGCAAACCACTTGCTAGCCCGTTGCAAGCCCACTGTAAATCCATCACAAGCCCGTTGTAAATCCCTTGCAAGCCCACTTGTTGTAACCTTGTTGCAAGGCTGTTGCAAGCTTATTGTAAACCTACTACAAGCCCCTTGCAATCCTGTTGCAAGACCCTTGTAAATGCATTGCTAGCCCATTGTCCACCCGTTGTAGGCCCTTGTGTGGTATTTGCAGGCAACCCCTGATGAAGGAGAGGAAGATGATGCATCTGACTCCATCTTATAAGGCTAATTAATTA
>JAWWEX010000084.1:2613232-2626012 GCA_035583215.1 Arremon brunneinucha | reverse complement strand
CTATAGATAATAGTTAAGGTATAGATTGGTTCTACTGTATTAAGATGCTCAGCAAAGAAAAGTATAGAATGCATTGTAACCAAAAGAAAAAAAGTCTCAGAATTTTCCACTGCAAGAAAACTGAGAAATATCTTGTAGCTTAAGCTGTAAAGTACTAACATTTAGAGATTGGAGAATAGTAACAAGAATATGGCAATTATCGCAGGTATGATAGGCTATGGGTAAAAATTAAGGTATAGATTGGTTCTACTCTATTAAGAAAGCACAGGCAAACAAGTCAGCAAATGTTGAAAGCAGAAAAAAGGTCTCTGAATTTCCCACAGCGAGAAAACTGAAAAACATCTTGTAGCTTAAATTGTAACGTACTAACTTTTAGTGATTGGAGAATAGTAACAAGAATATGGTAATTATAGTAGTTATGATGGACTATAGATAAAAATTAAGGTATAGATTGGTTCTTCTGTGTTGAACAAGTCAGCAAATGTTGAAAGTAGTAAAAGGGTCTCAATTTTCCACTGCAAGAAAACTCTAGCTTAAACTGTAATGTACTAACTTTTAGTGACTGGAGAACGGTAACATAAATATGGTAATTATAGTAGTTATCATAGGCTATAGATAATAGTTAAGGTATAGATTCATTCTTAAGTATTAAGATGCTCAGCAAAGTATAGAATGCATTGTAACCAAAAGAAAAAAGGTTTCCAACTTTTCCACTGCAAGAAAACTGAAAAACAACTTCTAGCTTAAACTGTAATGCACTAACTTTTAGTGACTGGAGAATAGTAACATAAATGCAGTAATTATAGTAGTTATGATGGGCTGTAGATAAAATTTAAGGTATAGATTGGTTCTTCTGTATTAAGACAGCACAGGCAAACAAGTCAGCAAACGCTGCAAGTAGAAAAAGGGTCTCAGAATTTTCCAGTGCAAGAAAACTGAATAACAAATTCTAGCTTAAATTGTAATGTACTAACTTTTAGTGATTGGAGAATAGTAACAAGTATATGGTAATTATAGTAGTTATGATGGGCTATAGATAAAAGTTAAAGTATAGATTAAGTATATATTATATATTTTATATATATATATATATATACACACACAAAGTATATATAACCGTATATAAACTATGGTTCTACTCTATTAAGATAGCACAGGCAAGCAAGTCTGCCAATGTTGCAAGCAGAAAAAGGTCCTTAATTTTCCACTGCAAGAAAACTGAAAAACATCTTCTAGCTTAAACTGTAATGTACTAACTTGAACTGTAATGTACTAACTTGTAGTGATTGGAGAATAGTAAGAAGAATATGGTAATGATAGTATTTATTGTAGGCTATAGATAAAAGTTAAGGTATATGTTCGTTCTTATATACTAAGATGCTCAGCAAAGAAAAGACTATAACGCATTGGAACCAAAAGAAAAGTATACCATGCATTTGTAACACAAACTAAGGGTCTCCAGGCCTAAAGGGTCTGACAGACCCTGCGCTGCTGTGACTCTCGGACACAATAAATTCCATTTTGCGGAGCCCCCGTGTCCCGCATCCTCCCCAGCCGCCCCCCGCATCCCCCCGGTGCTGCCGCCCCGCCGGCTCGGCCGCCGCCGCCGCCGCTCCCGCCGGGCCCCGGGGCTTCGTTAGGGCTCATTAACGAAGATCCCGTCTCGCTTTTCCGGGCTGTCAGCGCCCATTACCGTCCGGGACCCCTGGGCCCGTCCCGCGGGCTGGGAACGGGACGGCAGCGGGAGGATCAAAAGCCGCGGGTGTCCCGCTCCAGCGGGGCAGAATAATTTAATAGAGAAGCTGATAATTTATTTGTACAAGGGGTTTTTTCTTGCTCTTACGAGGTGGTTTTTTTTTTTTATTTTCTTTGCAATTACCAGTCTCGATTCAGCCCGTAAATCTCTCTGCCAGCCCTGTCCGCTCCCATTCCACCTCCGCCGCCAGGAAAACTGGGGTGTTGTTTTTTTTTTATATTTTAATTAAGCCCCAAATTTTTTTTGGCAAATTCCACTTTTTCTCTTTCCAGGGAAATGAAGATTTACTGGAAAGGCCGGGATGGGCAGGAGGCCGGTGTGTTACCACTGCTCTCTGCTGGAGCCGCTGCATTTCCCGCAATAGGAGCCGGGCACTTCCCGGCTGGAGAGGGGAGGAGGAGGAGGAGAGGAAGAAAACCAACCATGGTGCTGGTGCAACACCCCCCCAAGCACCCCCAGCCAGGGAAAACTAGGTGGTGGGGAGATCCATTATGCTGGGCACAACATTCAGTGCCCATAGATGCCACCCTCTCCAGGCTTTGCCACTCTCTGCACACCATTGCCAGCCTTCCCCCAGCACGCTGCCCTCTCCCTGGCCTTGGCACTCCATCCCCCTCGCCACCATTTCCATCCTCTCCTTGGCATTGCCACCTTCTCCTCGGTGCTGCCACCCTCTCCTTGGCATTGCCACCCTCTCCCTGGCACTGCCACCCTCTCCTTGGCATTGTCACCTTCTCTTCAACATTGCCACCCTCTCTGCAGCGCTGCCACCCTCTCCCCAGCATCATCACCCTCTCCTCAGCATCATCACCCTCTCCCTGGCACTGCCACCCCCTCCTCAGCATTCCCATCCTCTCCCTGGCATTCCCATACTTTCCTTGGCATTCTCATCCTCTCCAAGGCATTCCCACCCTCTCCATGGCACTGCCACCCTCTCCTCAGCATTCCCATCCTCTTCCCATCATCATCACCCTCTCCTCAGCATCATCACCCTCTCCCTGGCACTGCCACCCTCTCTCTGGCATTCCCATCCTTTCCCCAGCATCATCATTCTCTCCCCAGCATTCCCACCCTATCTTTGGCATTCCCACCCTCATCTCAGCATTCCCATCCTCTCTCTGGCATTCCCACCCTCTTCTCAGCATCCTCACCCTCTCCTCAGCATCATCGCCTTCTCCTCAGCATTCCCACCCTCTCCCTGGCATCCTCACTCTCTCCTCAGTATTCCCATCCTCCCTCTGGCATTCCCATCTTCCACTCAGGATTCCCATCCTCTCCTCAGCATCATCATCCTTTCCTCAACATTCCCATCCTCTCCCTGGCATTTTCACCCTCTCCCCAGAATTCCCACCCTCTCCTCAGCATTCCCACCCTCTCCTCAGCATTCCCACCCTCTCCTCAGTATTCCGATCCTCTCCTCAGCATTCCCACTCTCCCTCTGGCATTCCCACCCTCTCCCCAGCATCATCATCCTCTCCCTGGCATTCCCACCCTCTCCTCAGCATTCCCACCCTCTCTCTAGCATCATCACCCTCTCCTCAGCATCATCATCCTCTCCTCAGCATTCCCACCCTCTCCCCAGCATTCCCAGCCTCTCCCTGGTTCCCTGTGTGCTCCCAGGCTCAGATCCCACTGGGAAAGGTTTATTTGCACTCAAAGGGCTGCACTGGGTGCACTGGAAGCAGCTCCAGAGGGTGAGAGAGTCCAGCCCAGCCAGAGCTGGGATTTCTCTGGGAGTCTGGGTCCAAGCGAAAATCCCTCAAGAGAAAATCCCTCAAATGCAAATCCCTCACGTCTGTGAACTCCTGGGGCCTCTCTGAGGCCTCACTGGGGCCTCAAGGGCTGTTTTGCTGCGCAGCATCCAGGGAGAAACAGCACCTGCAAGGATATTAAATACACCAATATTTAATGCTCCAGCCCTAAATACCCCAGAGCTAAACACCCTCATGTTTAATGCCCCAGCCCTAAACACCCCAATGTTAAACACCCCAACAGCAAAAACAAAAAAAACTCCAAGCTAAACACCGTGACATTTAATGGCCCAGCCGTAAATGCCTCAGTTTTTAATACCCTAACACTACGTACCCCAAAGTGAAATATCCTCATGTTTAATGACCCAAACATAAATACCCCAATGTTTAATGCCCCAAAACTAAATACCCCAGAGTTAAACACCCCTCATGTTTAATAACCCAAAGCTAAGCATCAGGTGTTTATTACCCCAGAGCTAAACTCCCCAATTTTCAATGCCCAAGTGCCAAATGTCCTAAACTTAAATATCCCAGAGCTAAACCCTCTGATATTTAATGCCCCAATAATAAATACCTCACAGCCTAACACCCTCATGTTTAATGCCCCAGCCCTAAACACCCCAATGTTAAACACCCCAACAGCAAAAACAAAAACCCAAGTTAAACACCCTGACATTTAATGGCCCAGCCATAAATGCCTCAATTTTAATACCCTAACACTACGTACCCCAAAGTGAAACATCCCAATGTTTAATGCCCCAAAACAAAATAACCCCAGAGCTAAACACCCCAATGGTTTCACACCAAGCATTAAACACCCCAGAGTTAAACACCCCCATGTTTAATACCCCAAAGCTAAGCATCAGATATTTAATACCCCAGAGCTGAATTCCCGAATGTTCAATGCCCCAACCTTAAATATCTCAGAGCTAAACCCCCTGATATTTAATGCCTCAATAATAAATGCCCCAGAGCCAAACACCCTTATATTTAATGCCCCAGCCCTAAATACCCTCAGCTAAGCACCCTGATATTTAACATCCCAAATTTAAATAGCAAAGGTTTAATATCTCAGAGCTAAGCTCCCCAGTGTGTAATGCTCCAATCCCAAATAACCCACACTTAAACATGCCCATATTTAATGCCCCAGCACCAAGTGCCCCAGAGCTAAATTAATTAATGTTTTAAGCATTGATCTAAATGCCCCAACAATAAAGGCCCCAAAGTTATTTGCCCCAATGTTTAGCACCCCAACACTCAATACCCTGATGTTAAATAACCCAGGGCTAAATTCCCCTTTAGGCATCGATCTAAATGCCCCAATGTTAAATGAGCTGCTGCTAATTACACCAACTCTTAATGGCTCAGTGCTAAATGCTCCAATATCTCATGTACTGATGTTTAATGTCACAGAACTAAACACTCTCATGTTTAATGTCCCAGAGCCAAGTGCCCCAGCGCAGCATTCACCAGCATTTTAAACACTGAGGGTAAATACCCCAGGATTAAACACACCAGTGTAAGTGACTGATGTTTTCATGCTGCAACACCGAATGCTGGGGCTAAATTCCCCCATTTTAATGCCCCAGAGCTCAATGCCCTATTGCTAATGCCCCAACCCCAAAAGCTCCAGGGCTGAATGCTCCAATGCTTCATATTCCAATACCAAAAGTCCCAACACCCAGAGCTAAACTGATTTCTGTGTTGATCAAAATGCCCCAGGGCTCAATATCCCAACCCTAAATGCCCCAGAGCTGATTGTCCCCTGTTTAATGCCCCAGGGCTCAGCGCCCTGATGGTAAATGTCCCGATCCTTAGTGCCCTTTTCCTGAATGTCCTGGTGACGAATTCCCCAGGCACTAAATTCCCCAAACACTAAATACCCCAGGGCTAAATGTCCCAGAGCCAAATGCCCCGATGCCAAATTCCCAAGGCACTAAATTCCCTGGGTGCTCACTGTCCCAACAGTAAATACTCCGAGTTCAATGCCCCAGAGCTCAGTGTCTTGATGCCAAATTCCCCAGGGACTGAATTCCTTAGGCACCGAATTCCTCAGGCACCAAATTCCCCAGGTACTAAATTCTCCAGGCACTAAATTCTCCAAACACAAAATACCCCAATGCTAAATACCCCGGAGATAAATGCCCCAGGGACTCAATGCATGGATGTTTAATGCAGCAACATTAAATATCCTGGAGTCAAATGCCCCAATGCCACATTCCCAAGGCACTAAACTCCTCAGGCACTAAATTCCCCAGGCACTAAATGCCCTGGTGTTTAATGCACCGACACTAAATACCCTGGAGCCAAAAACCTCGGTGCCAAATTTCCCAGGCACTGAATTCCCCGAAAACTAAATACCCCAATACTAAACACCCTGGAGCTAAATGTCCTAGAGCGAAATGCCCCGATGCCAAATTTCCAAGGCACTTAATTCCCCAAACACTAAATAGCCCAATGCTAAATTCCCCAGGGACTAAATGCCCCAGAGCTTAATGCACCGATGTTTAATGCACCAAAATTAAATATCCCAGAGCCAAATGCCCCGATGCCAAATTCCTAAGGCACTGAATTCCTCAGGTACCAAATTCTCCAGGCACTAAATTCCCCGAAAACTAAATACCTCAATGCTAAATACCCCGGAGCTAAATGTCCCAGAGCCAAATGCCCTGATGCCAAATTCCCTGGTATTTACTGTATATTTACTGTCCCAACAGCAAATACTCCGGAGTTCAATGCCCCAGAGCTCAGGGTCCCGATGCCAAATTCCCAAGGCACTAAATTCCCCGAAAACTAAATACCCCAATGCTAAATTCCCCAAACGCTAAATACCCCAATGCTAAATTCCCCAAACACTAAGTACCCCAAGGCTAAATTCCTCAGGGACTAAGTGCCCCAGGGCTCAAGGCACCGATGTTTAATGCACCAATATTAAATATCCTGGAGTCAAATGCCCTGATGCCAAATTCCCCAGGCACTGAATTCCTCAGGTGCCAAATTCCCCAGGCACTAAATTCCCCAAATACTAAACACCCCGGAGCTGAACGTCCCCAGAACCAAATGCCCCGATGCCAAATTCCCAAGGCACTAAATTCCCTGATATTTACTGTCCCAACAGTAAATACTCTGGAGTTCAGTGCCCCAGAGCTCAGCGTCCCAATGCCAAATTCCCCAGAGCTCAATGCACCAAAGTTTAATGCATCAACATCAAATATCCTGGAGTCAAATGCTCTGAAGGCACTGAATTCCTCAGACACCAAATTCTCCAGGCACTAAATTCCCCGGAGCTAAATTCCCTGCTGTTTAATGCACCGACACTGAATACCCTGGAGCCAAAAGCCTCGGTGCCAAATTCTCCAGGCACTAAATTCCCTGAACGCTCAATGCCCCGACATTAAATTCCCCGAAGTTAAACATCCAGGTGTTTAATGCCCCAGAGCTAAGTACCCCAACACTAAATTCCTCAGGCACTAAATATTTCAGGCATTGAATTCCCAATGCTAAATTCCTCAGGCTCTAAATATTCCAGGCACTGAATTTCCAATACTAAATTCTTCAGGCATTGAATACTCCAGGCGCTGAATTTCCAATGCTAAATTCTTCAGGCACTGAATTCCCAACACTAAATTCCTCAGGCACTAAATATTCCAGGCACTGAATTCCCAACACTAAATTCTTCAGGCACTGAATTCCCAGCGCTAAATTCCTTAAGCTCTAAATATTCCAGGCACTGAATTCCCAATGCTAAATTCCTCAGGCACTGGTTTTCCAACATTAAATTCCTCAGGCACTGAATATTTCAGGCACTGAATTCCCAGCACCAAATTCCTCAGGCACTGAATTCCCAACGCTAAATTCCTCAGGCACTAAATATTCCAGGCATTGAATTCCCAATGCTAAATTCCTCAGGCACTGAATTCCCAATGCTAAATTCCTCAGGCTCTAAATATTCCAGGCACTGAATTCCCAACACTAAATTCTTCAGGCATTGAATTCCCAATGCTAAATTCCTTAAGCTCTAAATATTCCAGGCACTGAATTCCCAAAACTAAATTCTTCAGGCTCTAAATATTCCAGGCACTGAATTCCCAATGCCAAATTCCTCAGGCTCTAAATATTCCAGGCACTGAATTCCCAACACTAAATTCCTCAGGCACTAAATATTTCAGGCACTGAATTCCCAACACCAAATTCCTCAGGCACTGAATTCCCAACGCTAAATTCCTCAGGCACTAAATATTCCAGGCATTGAAATCCCAATGCTAAATTTCTCAGGCACTGAATTCCCAACACTAAATTCCTCAGGCTCTAAATATTCCAGGCACTGAATTCCCAACTCTAAATTCCTCAGGCTCTGAATTCCCAATGCTGAATTCTTCAAGCACTAAATATTCCAGGACCTGAATTACCAGGAACTCAATGTCCCAGTAACTTTCTGCTCATCCTGCTTCAAACCAGTGAAAAAATTCCCAGCACAACCAAAAGCAGAGGGTCCATTTTGGGATATTCCCTCCCATCCCAGAGTTTAATCAATTTTCAGATTAATTGGGGGGGTTTAATTAACCCAATGATGGTTTGAAGCTGTACAAGGCAGTGCATTCCTAGGGTTGGTTTGGAACCCAGTGGGATTTGGGCTGAATTCCTGGATGGAACCCACAAGATAAGCATGAACTGATAAATATAACAAAAATTAAAATAATTTAAAATAATAATTCTTATTAAATTAGAAATAATCATTTTTAATGCTGTTAAATCAAGGATTTCAGCTGCAGGGAGGTGAATGGATCCACCAGTGCTGGTGGGGCTTGGGGTGGCTTGGGATGGATGGGATGGTGGGGCTGGAGCTGACACCAAGTGGATGGAAATTGTAATTCCTGCTCTGGGAGCAGAAAATGGAAGATTTGGGGGGAAAAAATGAGGGCTAATCACAAAAAAAAAAAAACCAAAAAACCAAAAAACAACAAAAAAAAAAAACCCAGAAAACAAAACAAAAAAAACCCAAACACAGCAATAAACACACAAACAAAACCAAACCGAAAAATTCTTCAGACCAGGAAAAAATTATGCTAAAAATGTGAATTTTGAGTATCCAGAAAAACAGGGTGGAGGGTGAGAGGAGGCTGGGATGGGATGGGACGCAGAGCCCACGTCAGCACGAGATTTCCTTTGGAAAAGTACCCAAATACACGGCAAATAAATGGAATAAACCCCAAATATCCCCTTGGAATATTTATGTAACCTTGGTCTTAAGCAGCCTTTTTTCCTGAAAAAAGCAATTTCTTTCCAAAAAAGGCACATTTTTTGTCCAGAAAATCACATTTTCTTCCTCAAAGCATGAGTTTTATTCCAAAAAGCTCTATTCCTGCAAATAAAAGAACACCTTTTTTTCCACAAAAGGTTCTTTCCCCAAAAAAATTCTTCTTCCCATAAAATTTGTTTTTTCTCAATAAAAATTTTATTAAATAAAAAAACCCACTTTTCTCCCAGTTTTTCCCATTAAAACCTTTTTTAGCTTTATTTTTCTCACCAAACCCCACATTCTTGTCTCCAGAAAGAACTTTTTTCCCAAGAAGAAGTTGCTTTAAAAAACAAACAAACAAAAAACCTACTTTTTCTTTTTTAAAGCTTTTTTTTCCCAAAAAACCACTTTTCTTACACAAGAAAAAGGGGTTTTGTCTCTCAATAAAAGCGTCTTTTCCAAAAAAACCTCTTTAATTAAAAAAAGGCTTTTTTTCCCAAACCCATTTTTCATTGTAGAGTATACAGAATTTCTTTGTGGAGCTCTAAACTCCATTTTCAGCCTTTTCTTTTCCCTGTTAAAAATCGGCTATTTTGTTTTTTTTAAAAGCAGTCTTTCTTTCCAGAAATCTGTTTTTTCCAAGAAAAAAAGCCCCTTTTCCACCCAAAGCTGTTTCTTAACAAAGTCCACTTAAAAAAAAAAATATTTCTCCTCTCAAAAAGTGCCTTTTTCTATTAAAAAAAACCAAAAAAGCTTCTTTTTAAAAAAATAAAATCACCTTCTCTTTTTCCTAAACCCCCTTTTCCCCCTCAAAGGTTTTTTATTTTTTAAGGGACCTTATTCCAGGGAAAGATCATAATTTTTTTCTGCAAAACTCCTTTTCTCTAGGGAAAAAAGCATATTTTTTCCTCTGAAAAAAAGTGCCTTTTTCTAAAAAAATAAAGCTTTCTTTTTTAAAAAATAAAAGCACCTTCTCTTTTTTTCTAAAGTCCCTTTTCCCCTCAAAGGATTTCTTTTTTAAAGTTTTTCCCTCAAAGGATTTTTTCTTTTTTAAGGTTTTCCCCTCAAAGGCTTTTTATTTTTTAAGGGACCTTATTCCAGGGAAAAAAATCATCTTTTTTTCTATAAAACTCCTTTTCCTCTAGGAAAAAAAGCCCTTTTTTTTCCCCCAAAAAAAGAGGAAAATGAAAAAAATATATAAATTAAATTAAATTTAATTTAAATTTAATGTAATTAATTTTGAAAATTAAAAAAAAATCTTTTTGTAGGAAAAGATTTTCTATAAAACTCCTTTTCCCAAGGGAAAAGAGCCCTTTTTTTCTCCAAAAAAAAGGGGGAAATGAAAAAAAATATATAAATTAAATATAATTTAATTTAAGTTTAATGTAATTAATTTCGCAAATTAAAAAAAATATTTTTATAGAAAATTTGATTTTTTTAATAGACTTTTGATAGAAAATCCGAATTTTTTCCTTTAATAAAAAAAGGGACTGGTGCTGTAGGGGCCGGGCAGGCCGGATATGATCCGGCTCCGCTCACATCAGAAAATATCCGGCCCCATTGTTCGGGGCAGCCGCGCCGCGTCCGTGCTTTGTCCCCTTGGGATCCACATAAATATTTGGAGAGCCCCAACGAGCGGGAAGAAGGACGAGAAATTTTATTTTTTTTTTCTCTCCCCCCACCCCCCCCCTCCCCAAACTTTTATATTTTTTTGGGGGGGCCAAATGTGACTTTTTGTACCTTGGGACGGAAATTTCCGGCTGGAAACCCAACCCTGCTGCCTGGTGGGAGGTTGAATGGGAGCCCTGCTGGTTGGGAACAATATGGATTTGGGATGAAAAGGTTTTTCCCGGCCGGTTCCCCGGAGAGAAGCGGATCCGCCGTGGCGCGGTGCCCGCGGGATGCGCGGAGCGAGGCGCTCCCGGGATTTCGGGGTTCCACGGGGAGAAATGTGGGGTTCACTTCTGATTCGCACCCTCTGAACGTGGGAGAAACAGAGAATTGTGATTCTTGATAATGAGGTTGGGACAGACCTCTAAAATCTTGATAATGAGGTTGGGACAGCGCAGAGCGAGGCGCTCCCGGGATTTTGGGGTTCCATGGGGAGAAATGTGGGGTTCACGTTGTGATTTGCACCCTCTGAACGTGGGAGAAACAGGGAATTGGGATTCTTGATAATGAGGTTGGGACAGCGCGGAGAGCAGCGCTCCCGGGATTTCGGGGTTCCACGGGGAAAAATGTGGGGTTCACTTCTGATTTGCACCCTCTGAACGTGGGAGAAACAGGGAATTGTGATTCTTGATAATGAGGTTGGGAGAGACCTCTAAAATCATCAATTCCTGTGCCCTAACACCTCACGGTCCTATAGCACCACGTCCCATGTCCAGAATTCCTTTAAACAATTCCAGAGATGTGTTTAAACCTTCAAAATAATTCTCATCACATCTGCCACTCCTGTGTTTGTTCACAAGTGGAATGCCTTGTGGGGGATTGTTTACTTGAAGGGAATTGATCAATTATCTGAAGGGAATTGATCAATTACCTGAAGGGAATTGATTATTTACCTGAAGAGAATTGGTAATTGGATTCTGATTCCAATTGTCCAATGGATAATTGGATTCTGTGTAAGTGTTTTGATTCACTGACCAATTAAATCCAGGTGTGTGCGTGTGTTGGGACTGTCACTCACAGCCACAAGATTCTGGGCAGTTGAGTGCTTGGCAGATTCAGTTTAGATGTAATATAGTATAGAATAATAAAACAAAGTAATTAATTAGCCTTCTAATATCAATGGAGTCCTCCTCGTCATTCCTCCCTGCCACGGGGTGGCCTTGCTCCGATAGAGAGCTGCCCCCTGATGGAGCTGGGATGCAGGACAGGGACAAACCTCATCCCAAAATATTCGGGATTCAGGGATGAGGGGACATGGAATGGGGGATCTATCCACCAAGGAGAGGGATGCAGGGGTGAGGGGGGAATGTGAAATGGAGATCCAGCCAGGGGAAATGGGAAATGAGGATCCATCCCATGCAGGGGGAATGGAAAATGGGGATCCATTCCATCCAGGGGAATGTGAAACAGGGATCCATCCTGGGGCAATGGGAAACAAGGATCCATCCCATGCAGGAGGAATATGAATCGGGGATCCATCCCAAAGGAATGTGAAATGGGGATCCATACAGGGGGAATGTGAAACAGGGATCCGTCTCATCCAGGGGAATGTGACATGGGGATCCGTCCCATCCAGGGGAATGGGAAACTGGGATCCATCCCATCCAGGGGAATGTGAAATGAGGATCCATCCTATCCAGGGGGAATGTGAAATGGGGATCCATCCAGGGGGAATGGGAAATGGGGATCTGTCCCATCCTGGGGAACGTGAAATGGGGGTCCAGCTCATCCAGAGGGAAATGTGAAACAGGGATCCATTCCATCCCAAAGGAATGTGAAACAAGGATCCATCCAGGGGAATGTGAAGTGGGGATCCATCCCATCCAGGGGGAATGGGAAATGGGATCCAGCTCATCCAGGGGGAATGTGAAATGAGGATCCGTCCGATCCAGGGGAATGTGAAATGAGGATCCATCCCATCCAGGGGGAATGTGAAACAGGGATCCATCCCATCCAGAGGAATATGAAACAGGGATCCATCTCATCCAGGGGAATGTGAAATGGGGATCCATCCTATCCAGGGGGAATGTCAAACTGGGATCCATCCCATCCCAAAGGAGTGTGAAACAGGGATCCATCCCATCCCAAAGGAATGTGAAACAGGGATCCATCCCATCCAGGAAGAATGTGAAACGGGGATCCATCCTGGGGCAATGGGAAACAAGGATCCATCCCATGCAGGAGGAATGAGAATCAGGGATCCAGCCCATCCAGGGGAATGGGAAATGAGGATCCATCCCATCCAGGGGGAATGTGAAACAGGGATCCATCCCATCCAGGGGAATGTGAAACAGGGATCCATCTCATCCAGGGGAATGTGAAATGGGGATCCATCCTATCCAGGGGGAATGTCAAACTGGGAT
>JAWWEX010000084.1:2593087-2609855 GCA_035583215.1 Arremon brunneinucha | reverse complement strand
CCTCTCCGGGACCCCCTGGCGCCCCCCGGGCCATGGCACAGCCCGCCCGCCGCCTCCGCCTCGCCCGGCCCGGCCCGCAGGTACCGCGCGTGCCGCCGCTACCGGGCCCCGGCGGCTTTGTCTGGGCCGGGGAGGGGGGGGCTGGCTGAGGGGAGGGGGGGCCGCGCATGCGCACCCGCCGTGCCTCAGTTTCCCCAGCCGGGGCCGTGGCCCCCGCCGCTCCCCGCCCCCCGTGGAGCCCCCATTTCCCACCCCGTCCGTGTCTCCCCTCCTTCCCTTTCTCCTGAGCCCCCTCCTCTGGTTCTGGACTCCCTTGTTATTATTATTATTACTGTTATTATTGCCCACCGCCCACCATCATATTCCAGTGCCCCCGTGTTATCTCTGGCTCCCTATACTGTCTGACCCCCTTGCCATCATATCCCACTCCCCATCTTCCACCTCCTTTTCTGATTTTGCACCCTAGTATTATTCCCACCCCCCCACCATCATTTCCAGTGCCTGCTGTTTTATCTGACTCCCCCTTTATTAAATCTGACTCTCTGTTTTCTTTTCTATCCCACCCCAGTAGTGTTTTCCACCCCTCACCAGGATCTTGCATCCCCTCTCTTATTCTGCACCCCCTTATCATTCCCTATGTCATATCCTGCTGCTCCCTGTCCTGCACCCTTTATTATTATTTTATCAATCATATTCCAGTGCTTGCTGCTACCTCTGACCCCCCAGTGTAATATCTGACCTCCCTCACTTCTGTCCAACCCTGTCATTTGTGTTTTCCCCTTTTTCCCATTATCTTCCACCCCTCCTCTGCTTTTGCTCCCTCTTATTATTGTTCCCACCCTATCATCATTTTCTAATCCCTGCTCTTTTATCTGACCCCCTTCTTTTCTATCCCACTTTCCCACTATATCCCACCCTTCACCAGCACTTTGCATCCCCCCTTAATCTGAACCCCCATATTATTCCAAACCCCCACATTATTCCCCCCATATTGCTCCATGCTGCTGCTCACTGTCCCATCTTCCCCCTCTAATCCCATATGGCCCCCACAGCCTCTCTGTGTCCCCATTCCCTACCCCCTCATCGTTTGTCCCGCCATTTTGGGCTCAGCTCAGGCAATTCCAGCTCTTCCTGTCCTGCCTGTGGGACCCCCCCATGTTCCCCCATCCCAGTGGGTGCCAGCAGTGCTCAAAATCTTCCCTTTTTTTGTTATTTTGGGTGGGTGGAATGGTGTGGGGGTTTGACCTGTGGGTCAAAAGTGAGGTGACCCCATGTGACACCCCACATTCCCTGGTGGGGGAGGACAGGCTTGGACCCACAGTGAGTGGGAGCTGTGGGGGCTTTGCCCACCCCTGGGGGATTGAGTCCAGGTGGGCCTGGTGTGATCCCTCTGTGTCAGTCACTGTGCTGACCCCGTGTCACCTCGATGCCACCAGAGCAGGACAAGCAGGTCTGTGGCTGTCGGGTGGGAAAAGGTGCCCAAAGCCTCTCCAGCTGATGGTGAACGTGCCATGGATGCAGAGCTGAGGGTGGGCAGTGTCACAGGCCACATGGACACGTGGCTGTCCCACCCTGTGCTGGGACAGTGGCATCTCAGGGGACGAGGCCAGGACATCACTGCTGCCATGTCCCTCCTGTGCCAGGCTGGCATGGCCTGGTGGGGCCGTGCTGTGGCACGGTGACCAAGGCCACCCTCAGTGGCTGCTGTCCATAGTCTGCAGTGTCCCACACTGTTGTCCCTGGTCCCGCTGTGGTGGCACTGCAGGGGCTCAAACAGGTGACACAGGTAGAGAGTGGTGGCTGTGGGTGGCTGTCGGTGACCATGGAGTCTTATGGCCACCACAGTGGCCGTGGTGACAGAGGTGCCACCCACAAACCCCCCTCTCTGGCCCCCACAGCACTGTCCCCATCCTCCTCCTGTCCTGTCATGCTGCCCATCCCTCTCCTGCCGTCCATTTATCCCTCTTCCTCCTTCCATCTGCCTTTCCCCTTATCCATTTCCTCTGTCTGTTCTTCCTTGCATCCCTCTCCTGTGCCCATCCAGCCTTTCTTCCATCCCTTCCTCCCTTTTCTGTCTTTCCATCTGTCCGTACTTCCTCCCTCCTGCCTGCTCTGTTCTTCCCTCAATCCCTTGGTCCCTCACTTTCCTGCTTTTTTTCAGCATTTCCTTCTATCCTTGGATACTTTCCTTATTCTGTCCATCCTTCTATCCATCCATCATTCCTTCCTTCCATTCTTAGAGCTGTCATTCCTTCTGTCTGTCATTTATTCTGTCTGTCCTCTTGTCCATACTTCCTTCCATCCTTGACTCCTCCTTGTCCATGCCTTCCATCCTTGACCTCTCCTTCCTTTTCTATTTCCTGTCCTTCTTGTCTCTTCTTCCGTACTTACTTCTATCTGTCCTTATGTCCATCCTCCCTCCTCCCCTCCATTTCCTTTCTGCCCGTCCATCCTTCCATTTGTCCATCCCTTTCCTTCTCCTGTTTGTCATTCTCTCTGTCCTTCCATCCTTCATCCCTTTCCTAGTTCCATAACTCCCTTGGGTCACTTTCCTTCCTCTCCTTCCCTCATTTCCTTCTCCCCATCCATCTCTTTCCTACTTCCCTCCATTCCTCATTTCCTTTTCTGTCTGTCCCTTCATCCCTCACTTCCTCCAGTCCATCCTTCCATCCATCCCTACTCCTCCCCTCCATCTCTCTGCCTCCCAGCCTTCCCTCTGTCCATCCTTCCTCCTGTCCCTTCCTTCCTTCTGTCCATGCTCCCTTTCCCCATTTTCCCTGGGGCACTGACCCTGCTTTAGTGGAGGAGGATAAGCACAGGGTGTCCCACCATTCTTCCTCCTCCTCCTCTGTGCTTCCAGCACGATGGTTCCCCTCACTGTGTTCTCCTCCCCAGCTCTAGTCTGACCCCGTTCCACCGTCCCGGCCCGGCGCCGCCATGGAGAATGAGCAGCTCCCGGCCCCAGCTCCCGCCAGCAGCGCCGGCAGCGCGGCCCCAGCGCCCACCAGCAGCGCGGCCGCGCGCCCCGCCGGGCCCCAGATCTCCGTCTACAGCGGCATCCCCGACCGCCAGACCGTGCAGGTACGGGGCTGGGGGCACCCGGGGGCTGGGGGGCACCGGGGGGGCCGTGGCCACATTTCCTCCCCAAAGGTGATCCAGCAGGCGCTGCACCGGCAGCCCAACACGGCGGCGCAGTACCTGCAGCAGATGTACGCGGCTCAGCAGCAGCACCTCATGCTGCAGACGGCCGCGCTCCAGCAGCAGCACCTCACCAGCGCCCAGCTCCAGAGCCTGGCCGCTGTGCAGCAGGTACGGGCACCCCGTGGGCACGGGGGGTGGCTCGGGGCTGGCACAGCCCTCACCCTCGGCTCTCCCCCAAGGCGAGCCTGGCGGCGAACCGGCAAAGCAGCTCCTCGGGGGGCAACGGCACCCAGGCAGCCCCGGCGCAGCAGCCCACGGTGAGTCCCTCGGCCTCTGGCACCCACCCACTCACTGTGCCCACCCGTGTCAGCACCCCGACCTTGTCCTGGTGCCCGTTGCAGATCAACCTGGCGACGTCGCCAGCGGCGGCGCAGCTGCTGAACCGGGCGCAGAGCGTGGGGCCCGGCGCGTCGGGCATCGCTCAGCAGGCCGTGCTGCTGGGCAACACTGCCTCGCCCGCCCTCACCGCCAGCCAGGCCCAGATGTACCTGCGGGCACAGATGGTAAGGGTGGGGCTGCACCCAGGACCATTGGGGTGCCCATCATCCTGTTGGGGGTGATGGGACCCACAAAGGGCACATGGCTGTGACACTGGAGGGGTGCTCATTGCATGGCATGCCTGGGACCCATGGGGAATCCATAGGGTGCTCAGAGTCTGTGGGGTGCCCCCCACCCTCCTGGGGGTCCAGGGACCCCACAGGGTGCCTGTCACCCTGCTGTGGGGTGTGTAGACTTCGTGAGGTGCCTTCACTCAGCTGTGGGAACCCGGGCCCCATATAGGGTGGACCCCATCCCATTGGGATGCCCAGACCCCACAGGGCACCCAGAGCCCCATTGGGGGTACCCAAGCAGGTGCTCTTTGCCTTTGGGGGGACGTTGGGACCCTATAGGGTGCCCTCCCCCACACTGTTCCTACCCTACATAGATAGAGAGATACCCATGTGCCACCCTGTAGGGACACAGAGGAGGGACACACACAGGGTGTGCCACCCCTGACACGGTGAGCCGTGCACCCACTCTCCCTGTCCCCAGCTCATCTTCACACCCACGGGCCCCGTCAGCGCTGTCCGGCCCGAGAGCCCCGCGCCGGCCCCTCCGCCGGCGCCGCCACCTGCCCCACCACCCAGCACCCCTCAGGTGAGTGTCCCCACCCCTGGCAGCCCCCCAGAGCCTGCCCCGGCACCCCTGACCCGCTGCCGTTGCAGGTGCACAGCCTGGCCCTGCGCCCCGCCGGCCCCCACCTCCCTGCCCTGGCCATGAAGCCCCCCGGGGGTGCCCCTCCCCGGGCTGGCCCCCCCCGGGGGCCCCCGCCCGAGCCCCCCGCCGAGCACCTCAAAAAGGCCGAGGGGCACGAGGGCCGCGCCCATGGCCTGGCCCGCAGCGCCGCCCCCGCTGCCACCCACCCGCTCGTCACCCCAGGTAAGGGGCTGCTCCGGGGCGGGACACCCCGGGGTGCTGGGGAGTCACGGGCTGTTCGCTCTGACACCAGGGATGGCCCACGCTGGTGTGTCCTGCAGCTGTCACTGTCTGTGTTTGGGACCTCCGTCCCCTCACTGGGCCCTGCTCGGGAGGGTCTCAGCACCCATAGGATCCCAGGGGGCTGGGGCAGTGAGGGTGTGAGCCAGGGGACTCGGTGGAGTGCTGGAGCCTGGGGTGCTGCACTGGCATGGCTCCCAAAATTGGGGACCCCTGAGTGCAGCTTCCCACGTGAGCAGCAAGAGCTGGCAATGCTGATTGTCCGAGGGCACCAGAGGGAACAGACACAGAGTGAGCAGCAGCCTGCTGGGGGTGGGTCCCGTGGGGCTGAGGTGCTGGTGCTCAGGGGCATCTCTGTCCCCGTTGCTGTCCCCACAGCCTACGCCCCGCTGCAGCCCCCCCAGTTCCTGCAGCAGCCGCCGAAGCCGATGCAGCCACAGCCGCCGCAGCCACAGCAGCAGCAGCAGTTCGTCATCCAGCAGCAGCAGCAGCAGCAGCTGGGCCCCCGTGGGCAGCCTCCTTCGGGCCCCCCCAGCACCCCCCAGCTCCAGCCCCTGCCCCCTGCCAGCCCCAGCCCGGGCCCCCAGCCCAAAGCAGGGGTGCCCCAGGGAGCGGGGGGCGAGGGCGGCCCCCCCAACGGGCACCCCGGCTGCCACGCTGCCCCCCGCAAGTTCCAGCACGCCTCGGCTGTCATCCTGCAGCTGCAGCCCGCCGGCCCCACGGTGAGGGGCCCCACATCTCCCCCCAAACCTTCATCATCAGGGGCCCCCACACAACCCCCAAAGCCTTCACAAGCCTCCTCCCAAACCCTCACAGTGAGGGGCCCCCAAACATCCCCCCAAACCGGCATCAGGAGGGGCCCCCAAACCGGCATCAGGAGGGACCCCACACCTCCCCCCAGACCTTCATCAGGAGGGGTCCCCACACATCCCCCAAAGCCTCTCCCCAAACCCTCACGGTGAGGGGCCCCCAAGCCCCTTGGTGGGGGGAGGGAAGGAGGAATGGGGGCACGGGAGTGGGAGTGGGGGATGCTGGGGTGTCAGCTGTGTGCACACGCGTGTGGGTGTGCAAGTGAACAGTCCCTGCACACGTGTGTGTTCCTGAAATGTGCATGGGGGCCCAGCTGTGACATCAGTGTGCAGGTGTGCACACTCAGGCCACACTGCATGTGTGTGCCTGCTCCATGCACACCTGTGCACAGCTTTGCCCCATCCATGGCACTTTGGTGGCCGTGTGTACCTGGTGCTGTGTCACGGGGAGCATGTGGCTGATCTGTGTGTGTGCATGTGTTTGATCTCATATGTGTGTCCTGGACCCACACACCTGTGCGTGCACAGCTTTGCCAGATGCATGCACGTGCATGTGTGCGTATGTGCATGTGTCTGCTCCCTGCATGTGTGTGCACACGAGTGCAGATGTTCTTGCCTGGCCCCTGTGTGTGCACCTGTGCTTGACCCATGTGTGTGTGGCCTGTGCATGTGTGTGACACTCATGCCCGCGCCATGCACCTGTGTGTTTGTGGGGGCCTGTACAGGCTCCTTGCTCACATGTGCAAACATGCGTGCCAGATCAGGTGTGTCTGGACACGCGTGCCTGAGCGTGACACACGTGTGTGCATGTGCATGCCCACTCCAGGCACATGCTTGTGTGTGACCCATGCACAGTGTGCACACTCCAGTCATGCAGGCGCATGTCCCCGTGCCACACACACCTGCCCCGAGCCCCACACCTGCGTGTGCACACCTGACCCCTGCCCATGTATGTGCACACCTGACCCTGCCCCACGCGTGTCCCTGCCGCCACAGCCGTCCCTCGGGGTCCCCGAGGGCGCCCGCCGGGACCCGCTGCCCGTGCCGAGGAGCGCCGAGAGCCCGCCCGCCGCCCCGCCGCAGCCCCCCGCCCTCTCGCCGCCCACCGCCCCCCCGGGCCCCGACACCCCCGAGGGCGAGCGGCCCCTCACGCACGGTAAGCGCCCGCCCCGCTCCCACGGACACCCACTCGCGGGGTGCTGCACCCCAAACCCTGATGCTGCAGGGGCCGGTGAAGCCGGGCAGCGCTGCGGGAGATCAGGAAGAGCTCGGGCAGCGCTGAGGGGAGCTCGCTGAGCCCGGGACTGCGGGCCTGGTGCGGCGCCCGCCGCTGCCGCTAGGGGGCGCACGCGCGCCTCGCTCAAGCACGGCGCGCACCCGAGGGGCGGGGCCGTGGCCACGCCCCTTTCTGTAGGCGCGGCAGTGGCGCGCGGGCTGGGGAGGCGTGGCCACATCTGAAAGCTCCGCCCCGGCTGCGTGGGGGTGCAACCGATGTGGGGGCGTGGCCATGCCCGTGCAGTCCCGCCCCTTGTGGAATGAGGCTCCGCCCCCGACGGCGGGGGCGCGGGAGGCGGGGCCTTTGTTGGGAGGGCGTGTCCGAGGCTCTGGGCGCGCGCGGCGGCAGCGCCCGCCAATGGGCGCGCGGGGGCGTGTCCGCGGCAGGCTCCGCCCCCGCCGCCGCCTTTGTCCCCGCTCGGCCCTGGCCCCGCTCCCGGCGCCGCTCCCGCCGCAGCCCCGGCCCGGGCCCCCCGCCATGGCCCCCCCGACCCGCTGAGCGCCCGGTGAGTGAGCGCCGACCGCGGCGGCCAGGCCCGGCCCGGGGCGGCGGCGGCGGCGGCTCTGACCTCACTTCCGCATCCGCCCCCGGCCCCGGTCCGGCCCCGCGGCCCGGGCGAGGGAGGGGCGGGGGCAGCGGGAGCCGCCGCCGCCGCCGGACAAAGGTGATGGGGGTGCCGGGGCCCGCGCGGCCCGGGGCGGCCTGGAGAGGAGCGGGGCCGGGCGGGCTGGGCCGGGGCCAGCGGGCCCCGCGGGGCTGTGCTGGGATCTCACGGGCGCAGATCGGGCCCTGCCCGGCGGTACCGGGATGTGCCGCGGCCTGAGGGGGCGGTTCGGGCCTCTCTGGGGCTGTGCTGGGGCAGATCGGCGCTTTCCGGGCCGGATCGTGCCCTGTTGGGGCCTTTCTGGGGCACATCGGGGCTTTCCGCCGCGCACCGAGCCCCGCCGGGGCAGCCGCGGCCTGGCCGGTGCCTCCCAGCGCCGCGCCGGGGCTGCCCCGCTCCCTCCGCGCTCTGCGGCTGTGCCCGGAGCCCCGCGGGTGTTTTGGGGGCCCTTTCCCCCCTTTGGCACCCCCCGGGGCCGGCTGGGCGGCGCTGGGAGCGGCAGCAGCTGCTCCCCGTTCCAGCTGTATGGAAATCGCGGCCCCGCGTCAGCGGCGGCGTCAGCGCCCGCCCCTCGCCGCTCACCGCGTGTGCCCCGCTGTCCCCAGAGCCCCCCGAGCGCCTCCATGCGCAGCCCCGCATTCCCGGGATGACCTCGGGCTCCGGCAGCGCTGCCGCCACCGTCGCCGGCGCCGCCCCCCACAATGGTGAGAACAAACCGCCCCAGGCCATCGTGAAACCCCAGATCCTCACGCACGTCATCGAGGGCTTCGTCATCCAGGAGGGCGCCGAGCCCTTCCCGGTAACGTATCCCGATCTACCGGGGCCGGGGCTGGCCTTTGGGGCGGGGGGAATGGGGCGCACGGTCAGGCCTGAACCCCCAAATCCATCCCTGCTTCGTCATCCGGGAAGGGGCTGAGCTGCTCCCGGTGCTCTCCGTGGTTTATCCCTGTGGTTTATCCCGTTACCGAGTGTTTTGTCATCTGGGAAAGGGCTGAGCTGCTCTCGGTGCTCTCTGTGGTTTATCCCTGTGGTTTATCCCGTTACCGAGTATTTTGTCATTCGGGCAAGGGCTGAGCCCTTCCCAGTAATGGATCCCAATGTCCCTGCCCTGGATTTGGGAGGTTGGGAATGGAGCACCCAGCACCGTGAAGCCCCAAATCCTCACTCATTTCATCGAGGACGTCATCCAGGAAGGGGCAGGACCATTCCCAGTAATGTATATCTCTGTGCATCCTCATCCCTGAATTTGGGGTTTTGGGAATGGGGCATCCAAATAATCATGATCCCCTCCACCCAAAATCCTCCACCCATGTGTTGAGGGCTTCATGACTGAGAAAAGGGCAGAAATGTTCCTGGTATGGTGTCTCCCCCTCCTACCCCCCATTCTGGGACAGAGGGGTGTTGGGATGGGCATCCAGGCCTTTGTGAACCCCCAAATCTTCCCCCACATTGTTGAGTTTTTCATCATTCAGGAAGGGACTGAGCTGTTCTGGTAACGTATCCACCCACCCATATCCTTATCCCTGATCTGTGTGTGTGGGATGGGGGATTCTGGATTTGGGGGGTTGGGAATGAGGCACCCAGACAATTGTGAACCCCCAGATTTATTCAGTAATTCACTGTCCAGGAAGGGGCAGAGCCATTCCTGGTGATGGGTTCCTCTGTCCTTGTCCTCGCTTCTGGGTTTGGGATTTGGGAATGGGGCATCCACACCACTGGGAATCCCAAATCTTCATATTTTTGAGTTCCTTATTGTGCAGGAAGGGGCTGAGCCATTCCCAGTAATGCATCCCCCTGCACCTGTCCTTGTTCCTGGATGTGGGAAATTGGGAAGAGGGGTCGGGAATGGGATGCCCAGACAATCATGAGCCCCCAAATCCTCACCCATGTTATTGAGCATTGAGGAAGGGACAGAGCTGTTCCAGTAACATTCCTGGAGCTGAGGGATTGGGAAGGTGGGGTTGGGATTTGAGGGGTTGGGAATGGGATGCCCAGACAATTATGAGCCCCCAAATCCTCACCCATCTTATTGAGCATTGAGGAAGAGACAGAGCTGTTCCAGTATCATACCTGGAGCTGAGGGATTGAGAAGGGGGCATTGGGATTTGGGAATTGGGAGTGGGCAATGATGAACCCCCAAACCTTTGCCTGTGTTATTGAGCACTTCAGCAGCCAGGAAGGGGTAGAATCATTCCTGGTAATGTATCCTCCTTTCCTTATCCTTGCTCCTGGATTTGAGGGGTCGGGAATGGGGTAGAATCATTCCTGGTAATGTACCCTTCTGCTCCTGGATTTGAGGGGTGGGATGGGCCGTGCCAGCCCCGTGGGCACCCTCAGGGCTCGCCGGGCACAGGTGCAGCCAGGTGTGTTGTACAGGTGGGCCGCTCCTCGCTGCTGGTGGGGGCCCTGCACAAGCAGTATGCACAGGAGCTGCTGCCAGACAAGCTGCCAGCACAGGACAACACCACCACCACCGACTCGGACATGGAGGAGCCGTACCTGCAAGGTAGCGCCCGGGCCCTGGGACCCCCCCGAGCCCCGGGACCCCCCCGAGTGCCCCCCCGGCTGAGCTGGCTGGTTTCTCTCTCTGGGTGTCCCTCCACGCCCCCCAGAATCCAAAGAGGAGGGGAACCCCCCCAAGTTGAAGTGTGAGCTCTGCGGCCGCGTTGACTTCGCCTACAAGTTCAAGCGCTCCAAGCGCTTCTGCTCCATGGCCTGTGCCAAGAGGTAACCCCAAAACTCACCCAACCCCAAAACCCACCCAACCCTCCTTGTTAGGGTAGAAATAACCCCTAAAACCCACCCAAACCCTCCTTGCTGGGGTACAGGTAACCCCAAAACCCAACCCCTCCTTGTTAGGGTAGAAATAACCCCTAAAGCCCACCCAAACCCTCCTTGCTGCATAGAGGTAACCCCAAAACCCACCCAACCGCAAAACCCACGCAGCCCCTGCTTGCTGGGGTAGGGGTAACCCCAAAACCCACCCAACACCTTCTTGATAGGGTAGAGGTAACCCCAAAACGCACCCAAACCGTCCTTGCTGTAGTAGAGGTAACCCCAAAACCCACGCTGTCCCTCCATGGCAGGGTAGAGGTAACCCCAAAATTCCCCCAAGCAGGGTAGAGGCAGCCCCAAAACCCACCTGACAGAGCAGATGTAACCCCAAAACCCATCTAGACCCTCTTCAGTGGAGTAGAGGTACCCCAATATCCTTGACAAGAGTAGAGTCAGCCCCAGAAATCACCTGCCAGGGTAAAGGTAATCTGAAAATCCATTTAGTGTGGGAGAGGTAACCCCAAAATCTGCCTGCTTAGGGTTGTGGTAACCCCAAAATCCAGCTGTCCCCTCTTCTTTGGTGGGGTAGAGGTACCCCCAGAGTTCCCCCAGTGGGGTGGGGACCCCTCATGCCCCTGCTCCGTGCAGGTACAACGTGGGCTGCACCAAGAGGGTGGGGCTGTTCCACCCCGACCGCAGCAAGCTGCAGAAGCCGGGAGGGCCCCCCCACGGGCGGCGCCGCAGCTGCAAGGGGACCCTGCCCCCCCTGAGCAAGGACAGCAAGAAACAGGTGAGGGGACACGGGCTGGGCGCTGAGGGCAGGGCTTGGCCTTGGGGCTGGCATTTGTCCCCAGTTTTGGGTGGGCTCCGAGCCTTGGGTTTGTCCCTGACTTTGGGGGGCACAGGGTGGGCGCCGAGCACAGGATTTACCCCCAGTTATGGGGACACGGGGTGGGTGCTGAGGGCAGGGCTGTCCCCAGCTGGGTTTGGCCTTGGGGCTGGCATTTGTTCCCAGTTTTGGATGGGCTCCAAGCCTTGAGTTTGTCCCTGAGTTTGGGGGGCACAGGGTGGGCACTGAGCGCAGGATTTACCCCCAGTGATGGAGATGGGGTGGGTGTTGAGGCCCGGTTTTGGCCTCAGTTGGGGGGACATGGGGTGGGCACTTAGGCTGGGGTTTGTCCCTGAATTTTGGTGACATGAGGTGGGTGCCAAACATGGGGTTTGTCCTTTAAGTTTGGGAACACAGGGTGGGCACTGAGGCTGGGGTTTGTCCCTAAATTTTGGGAACACAGGGTGGGTGCTGAGGCTGGGGTTTCTCCCTGAATTTGGTGACGCGGGGCAGGTGCTGAGGCTGGGGTTTGTCCCTGAGTTTTGGTGACATGGGGCAGGTGCTGAGGCTGGGGTTTGTCCCCGAGTTTGGTGACACGGGATGAGCACTGAGGCTGGGGCTTGTCCCTGAGTTTTGGTGACACAGGGTGGGCACTGAGGCTGGGGTTTGTCCCTGAGTTTTGGGAACACAGGGTGGGATCCAAGCCTGGGGTTTGTCCCTGAATTTGGTGACACGGGGCCGGTGCTGAGGCCAGCACTGCCCCCGCAGCCCCCGGGGTCTGTCCCAGCGGGGTCGGTGACGGCGTCGTTGCAGCTCAACCACAGCCAGGAGGATTCCAGCCGCTGCTCGGACAACTCCAGCTACGAGGAGCCGCTGTCGCCCATCTCGGCCAGCTCCTCCACGTCGCGGCGCCGGCAGGGGGAGCGGGAGCTGGAGCTGCGGGACATGGAGCTGCCCGAGCGCGACCTGCCCGGCCTCGGCCACCGCTTCCTGCCCAGCGAGCCCAGCAAGTGGAACGTGGAGGACGTTTACGAGTTCATCCGCTCGCTGCCGGGTGAGGAATGCCCTGGGATGGATGGGATCTACCCACAGACACCCAGCGCTGTGGTTTTGGGAGGATTTGTGTCCCTCAGGATTGTTCAAGGAGGGATCCACTCAAGATTGAGGAATGCCCTGGGATGGGTGGGGATCTACCCCAGCGCTGTGGTTTTGGGAAGATTTGTGTCCCTCAGGATTGTTCATGGAGGGATCCACTCAAGATTGAGGAATGTCCTGGGATGGACGGGATCTACCAGAGTTAGCCAGCACTGTGGTTTTGGGAAGATTTGTGTCCCTCAGGATTGTTCATGGAGGGATCCACTCAAGATTGAGGAATGCCCTGAGATGGATGGGATCTGCCCAGAGATACCCAGTGCTGTGGTTTTGGGAGGATTTGTGTCCCTCAGGATGTGTTCAAGGAGGGATCTACTCAAGAACAAACCCAAAATTGGGGTTTTGGGGAGAGATTTATTCACAGAGAACCCCATATTTTAGAGTAGGATTTACACACAAATAATCCCATAAATTTTTGGGGGTTGATTTGCTGGCTTTTTATTTTTGGGGGATGATTTACTCACAAATAACCCCATAAATATTTTGGGAGGGGAATGGATTCTACTCATAAACCCATTAATCTTTTGGGGGTGCATGAGGACTTAGAAATAAACCTAAAGGATAATTGGAGGAAGCCGTTTACATATGATAACTCCCTACATAAGATTTTTTGGGGGATTCAAGCCCCTGAATGTATTTTTGGGGGCTGTGAGGGGGATTCAAGCCCAGAGAAGCCCCTGAGTGTGTTTTTGGGGATTATGAGGGGGATTCAAGCCCAGAGAAGCCCCTGAGTGTATTTTGGGGGGCTGTGAGAGGGATTGGAGCCCAGAGGAGCCCCTGGGTGTATTTTGGGGGGCTGTGAGGGGGATTGCTGACGCTGCCCCTCCCCACAGGCTGCCAGGAGATCGCCGAGGAGTTCAGGACGCAGGAGATCGACGGGCAGGCGCTGCTGCTGCTCAAGGAGGATCATCTCATGAGCACCATGAACATCAAGCTGGGCCCTGCCCTCAAGATCTACGCCCGCATCAACATGCTCAAGGACTCCTGAGGGGGGGGGGCACGGGACCCCAACTCCCCCCAGGGGACCCCTGACCCCCCTAATGCGGCCCCGGGGAGGGGGCAAAGGGGGGGAGACACTTGTGAGCACACCCCGCCCCCCCTGCCCCCCCGGGGGGTGTAAATAGCCCGTAGCTCTAGAGCCCCCCCCACCCCCTCACCCAGCTTTGGGGGGTCACTCCCCCTTCTCCAGCAGGGAGGGGGGATCCCCACGTGTCCCCCCGTGTCCCCCCCAGGTGAGCAGAGCCAAGCAGGACGGTTGTTGCCTTAACGTGTGCTCCCTCCCCCAGCTGGGATTGGGGCCCCCACAGGGAGGTTTGGACGCCCCCCAAAGGGGGCAGGGAGAGGTGGGGGGCGCGGAGGAGGCGTCACCCCCCGTTCACACACGCCCCCCACACTCTGGGCTGGGTTTGGGGGCGCCCAAGCAGAGGACAGTGGTGGGGGTCCCCCCCCAGGCAGGTAAGGACCCCCCCAGTCCCCCCTCAGCCAGCACGATCTTTTTAAGAAAAGAAAAGGAAAAAAAAAAAATTGAAAAAAACACACATGGTCCCACCCCCCCTTTCCTGTTTTTTTGTTTTTGTTTTTAATAAACACTGAAAAAAAAAAAAATCAAACCTGGGACTCTCCCGGTTTTCTTCAATTCCCACCTCCAAATTTCTTCTCATGTAAACTAAGGGATGTGTCCAATGCCACCGAGGGTGGTGGCACTTCCTGGGGACAGTGGGGACATTTTGTGTGACCTGGGGATCCCTGCTGCCCCCAGCTGAGAGGTGGGGACATCACTGTGGTGACAGTGGCACCCTCCACACCTCCAGGTGACCCCCAGGTCCCAGGGCTTAGGGGAACACAGGGTCCCCAGGTCGCTGAGGTGGGAGGTGGTGGCCTGTCCCTGGAGATGTCCCATGGCTGTGACACATCCCTGGAGCTGATCCCTGGATGTGACATCTGTACTGAGGTGTTCCCAGAGCTGGTGGCAGTGACACAGCCATGGTGCAGTGTCCCCAAACACTGATGTTGATAAGAGTGTTCCAAACACTGATAAGAACAATGGTGAGATGTCCCCAAAGCCGTGGCCACAGTGGTGACATATCCTTGGTGGCCATGGAGATGGTGCCCACTGTGACATGTCCCTGAGGCTCTGTGGTGAGCCCAGAGCTGTGGCCACCATGAGGTGTCCCTGGAGGTGGTGACAGGTTCCTGGAGGGTCCCCAGGTGGCCACAGTGAGGTCTCACCAGAGTCCATGGCCCTGGTGAGGTGTCCCAGGCCAGAGTGACCTGTCCCCAGAGCTGTGTCCCCAGCAGTGGTGGCCAGGGTGGGCTGTCCCCAGGGCAGTGTCCCCACAGTGGGTCACCCACACCCCCAGCAGGACCAGGAGCCCTGTGCCACCCCTGTCCCTGTGGAAATTGGGGACAATTCCCCCGCTGAGGATGAGCCACAGCTTCCCCCTCCCCTCCTGCAGCCCCACAGGGACCAGGCCCCCCCTGTGTCCCCAGATGTCCCCACAGGGAGTCCCCTCCCCCCATCAACCTCTACCCCGAATTTTCATTAATTCCTGTTCTGGTCTTTTTTTTTTGTTCTCTTTTATTCTCTTTTTTTGGAAAGGGGCTGGGCTGGGGGGGTTTCATTCCTTTTCCACACTGTGAGGCCGTGGCCTGCCCAGCTTCTCCAGGAACCACAATGCAGGATGGGGGGGTGGCAACAACAGGGGCAACTTTTTGTCCATTTTCTCCTCTTTTTTCTTTTTTTTTTTTTTTGTTTTTTTTCCCTTTTTTAATAAGGTACCAACTAGCTCTAGGGAGGCCTGGCCTGGCTGGGCAGCGAGGAAAATAAAAAAGCCCCAAAATTTGGGGGAAAGGGAGAAAAAAGGGGGGGGCTAAGTGTATAAGAGGCATATTTACACAGTATTAACATGCTGACAAAAAAGGTTACAATATTGATATCGTACAACATTGAGGGGAGAAATAATGGGGGGGGTAAAAAATAAGGGGAAAAATAATAAGGGGGGGATAAAAAATAACAGAGGGGTTAAAAATTAATAAAAGGTAAATAAAACACCCTGAAAAAAAAAAAAAAAACCAACAAAAAACCCCAAAGAAACGCTGAGTTAAGGCTTAAAAAGTGTATAAAAAATAACACAGTTAATATCCAAAATGAACCAAAAAGTACAGAATATAGATGAGTTTGGGGGGAGAGCCCCCCGGCTCTATACAGGGGGTATGTACAGGCAGGCACAAGGCAAAGCAGGGGGACCCCCAGACCCCCCAAAACCGGGGCTGCGGAATGGGGGGGCCGGCACCGGGGGGACGCAGCTCTGCCCGCGGCTTCGCCCTCGAAAGGGACCCCAAAAGAACACAAAAAACCCCCAAAATGGTTAAAAATCAACCCCAAATGGAGGTGCTTGGGTCCAGAGTCTGTGTGGGGGGGTGGGGGTGGGATTTTCTCCCCCCCCCCCCCCAAGCTGCTTTTTGCTCCATCCACGGTGGGTGTTTGGGGTGAATTTCTGGTCGTTTTAGCAGCACCAAGTTCTTGGCCAATAAATATATATATATATATATATTTGTATCCAAAAAATGGGGGGTGGGGCCTGGCAGGGGGGACACCCCCAAACCCCACTGCCCCCCCCCCCCCAAAAAAAGAAACCAAACCGCAGAGATTCAAAGTGCTCTGAAACCGTCTTTGGATGTCACCAAACCTGCGGGAGCCGGGCAGGAGCACGGCCCGGGCGCGGCCCGCGGCGCTGGGGGTCTCGTCCTCCTCCTCCTCTTCCTTCTTCTCCTCCTCTTCCTCCTCCCTCTCCTCTTCCTCCTCCTCACGCTGGGGGGGTGCTGTCCCCTCCCTGCCTAGATGAGGGAGATCCGTACGGGAATGCCGGGTGACTCCGTCCGCTGCGGCGAGTGCTGGCTGACCAGGTGCTCCACCACCGTGTGTTTGGACATGTGCTTCATCAGATAGGTCTCCTGTGGGGGGCACACAGGGTGGGTGAGCGGGGGGCTGGGGGCTCTGGGCACCTTTGGGGGCATCCCCCGTGCTCACCGAGGTGTAGGCACGGCCGCACATGCTGCAGCAATAGGCCTTGGCGTGCTTGATGGCGTGCGCAGACAGGTGGATCTGCAGCGAGGCCGAGTCCGTGTACGCCCGGTAGCAGTTGGGGCACTTGTAGGGCTTGTCCTTGTTGTGCTGGCGCTGGTGGGACTGAGGGGACACAGGGAGTCAGGGGGGGACCACGGTGACCCCGTGCCCCCTGCCCTGGGTCCCCCCACACACAGACCTGGAGGTTGGAGAGCTGGGTGAAGGCCTTCTCGCAGCCGGGGTGCGGGCACTTGTAGGGTCTGTCGCCGGTGTGGATTCTGGGGACACACCATTGTCATTGTCACCTCCCCTTCCACCACCAGGGCCAATCCCACACTGCAGTGGGGTGTTGCAGTGGGCACAGTGCCATCTGTGCCCCAGGAGGTGACAGGGGACAAGAGGGGGAGACATGGGGTGGGGGGTTATGTCACAGATATCTTTTATGAAAAATCCTTTCCTTAGAAGGAAGCTGAGAAGCCTCAGGAACAAAATGTAAACATTGATTATCTGCTGCTGTGGAATGCAACAGGGGCATCTGGGATTGGTCTCATGTGGTTGTTTCTAATTAATGGCCAATCAC
>JAWWEX010000084.1:2552390-2572118 GCA_035583215.1 Arremon brunneinucha | reverse complement strand
CCTAGAGTTCTTTTAGGATTCTTGGGGAGATTCCTTAAGGTGCTTTTTTAGGATCTTTGGGAGGTTCTTTTAAGTTCTTGAAAAGGTTCTTTTAGGGCTTTGTTTGTTCTTTCAGGAGGTTTTTTTAGGGTTCTTTTAAGTTTTTTTCTGGGGAGGTTCTTGTAGGGTTCTTTTTGGTTTTTTTGGGGAGGTTCTCCTAGGCTTCTTTTAGGGTTTTTTTGGGGAGGTTCTCCTAGGGTTCTTTTAGGTTTTTTTGAAGAGGTTCTCCTGGGGTTTTTTTGGGGAGGTTCTCCTAGTGGTTTTTTGGGGAGGTTCTCCTAGGGTTCTATTAGATTTTTTTGGGGAGGTTCTCCTAGGCTTCTTTTAGACTTTTTGAGGTGGTTCCCCTAGGCTTTTTGGAAAGCTCTTTGGGTAGTTCTTCCAGCATCCTTTCAGTCCAGTTTTTAAGCACACACTCCCAAACCCACCCTTGCATGGAACTCCCTGCTCCGATACCCTTGTAGACATTCATTTGGGGGATTAAGGACCTCCTGGCTTAACCAGCCGATCTTTGTGCACCCCTAACCCCGCGTTGCACCCCAAGTCCTCAGCCAAGAGCCTGCGGGGGACCATCGGGGAGGCGTTTGAGCGGCTGCACCGGCTGCTGCGCGAGCGGCAGAAGGCCATGCTGGAGGAGCTGGAGGCCGACACGGCGCGCACGCTCAGCGACATCGAGCACAAGATCCAGCGCTACAGCCAGCAGCTGCGCAAGGTCCAGGAGGGCGCCCAGATCCTGCAGGAGCGCCTGGCCGAGGCCGACAAACACGTCTTCCTGGCCGGGGTGGCGTCCCTCTCCGAGAGGTGGGTGGCGGTGAGGGGGTGGCGGTGTCACCTGTGTCACCCCCGCCTCGGCACCGTGTGTTCTGATTGGAATTAATACCAATATGGCCAGGTGGAACGTGCCTGGGCTCGTCTGGCCCTTGCCGCTTGACCAAAGGTGGCAGCTGTGGTGTTTCACCTCAGAGATGCCTTTGACTGGCTGGATGTGTGGTGTTTCACCCCAGAGACACTTTTGGCCAGCTGGGTGTGTGGTGGTTTCACCTCAGAGACACCTTTGGTTAGCTGGATGTGTGGTGGTTTCACCTCAGAGACACCTTTGGTTAGCTGGATGTGTGGTGGTTTCACTTCAGAGACACCTTTGGCTAGCTGGATGTTGCAGCTGGGCACCTGGGACAAATCCAGGCATGCAGGAGCTCTGGTGGTGGTGGGATGGAGCTTTTCCCCGTAACAGGGTCTGCTCCTCAGGTTTACCTCTGGTGGAGAAGCTTTAAGGCGATGGTGAAGGAAAGGAGTCAGGTTCTGAGCTTTATTCTGGCCCACAGGCCTCTAAATGCAGCAACAGCTCCAACAGAACTCCCTGACCCTGTGGTTGCTGTTCCTTTTAACCCCAGGGAGAGGGGCAGGGAAGGGGTAGGGATCTCACCAACCAGGTAAGGGGGGGGAGTCTCAGGGGACAAATAACACTTGGATGGCTCAATGTGCCCCAGGGCTGAAAGGCATCTTTTCAACTCTGCCAGTCCCTTCTGGAATGCCAGGACTGACAGACAGCACTCAGCAGGGGTCAGGGAGGGGGGAAGGAGGTGATTGGCACCTGGGGAAGGATTGGGAAACTGAGGCAAGCCGTGACATCACACCACAACATGTTTTCTCCACAGGCTGAAGGGGAAGATCCACGAGACCAACCTGACCTATGAGGACTTCCCCACCTCCAAGTACATGGGCCCGCTGCAGTACACCATCTGGAAATCCCTCTTCCAGGACATCCATCCTGGTGAGGACATGGGGATGGGGGAGTAGGAAGGGATGGGGAGATTACCAGGGACAGGAACACGCCAGTGAGGGATGGGGAAGGGGACATCACATGTCACTGACAAGGGATGGGGACATTGCTGCCAGGGGTCTGGGACGTCAGTGATGAGGAGCAGGGACACACCAGTGAGGGATGGAGAACATCACTGAGGACCTGGGGCTGTTTAGCCTGGAGAAGAGGAGGCTTAGAGGTGACCTTATTGGTCTCTACAACTTCCTGAAGGGAGGTTTGGGTTTTTTGGGGAGATTCTTCTAGCCTTCTTTGGAGAGCTCTTTGGGCAGTTCTTCTGGGATCCTTTCAGTCCATTCCTGAAGGGAGGTTGGGGACAGGTGGAGTTGGTCTCTGACAGAACCAGAGGACACAGTCTCAAGCACATCAGGGAAGGAATAGGTGGGATTTTAGGAAAAAAAATTTCACTGAAAGAATAATAAAGCACTGGAATGCTCTTCCCAGGGAGGTGGTAGAATCACCATCTCTGGAAGTGTTTAAAAAAAGACCTGATGTGGCACTTGGTGCTATAGTCTGGTTGAGGTGTTAGGGCGTGGGTTGGACTCGATGATCTTAGAGGTCTCTTCCAGCCTCATTATTCTGGGATTCTGTGACAAGGGATGAGCATGAGGCCAGGGCACCCCAGTGAGGGATGGGGAAGGGAACATCACCTGGGAGGGAATGGGATGGGGACGAGGGTTAGTGCAGCCCTTACAGCATTGCTGCCAAGGGTCTGGGACATCAGTGATGAGCAGGGACACACCAGTGAAGGACAGGGGACATCACTGACAAGGGATGAGCATGAGGACAGGACACCCCAGTGAAGGATGGGGAAGGGGACATCACTTGGGAGGGAATGGGATGTCACTGACAAGGGATGGGGAATGAGGATTAGTGCAGCCCTTGCAGCATTGCTGCCAAGGGTCTGGGACATCAGTGATCAAGAGCAGGGACACACCAGCGAGGGACAGGGGACATCACTGACAAGGGATGGGGACATTGCTGGCAAAGGTCTGGGATATCAGTGATGAAGAGCAGGGACGTAGCAGTGAGGGACAGGGAACATCACTGACAAGGGATGAGCATGAAGATAGAACACCTCAGTGAGGGATGGGAAGAGGACATCACCTGGGAGGGAATAGGATGTGACTGACAAGGGATGGGGACATTGCTGCCACGGGTCTGGGACATCAGTGATGAGGAGCAGGGACACACCAGTGAGGGATAGGGGACATCACTGAGGACAGTACACCCCAGTGAAGGATGAAGAAGGGGACATCACCTGAGAGGGAACAGGATGTCACTGACAAGGGATGGGGACATTGCTGCCGAGGGTCTGGAAGATCAGTGATGAGGAACAGGGATGAGGAACATCACTGACAAGGGATGAGCATGAGGACAGAACACCCCAGTGAGGGATGAGGACAAGACCACCCTGGTGACCTCCCCATGCCAGTTGTCACCCCGGTGGCACCTGGGCTGTCTCCAGGGCTGCACTAACCCTCGTTCCCCCCCTGTCCCTGCTGTGGCAGTGCCAGCAGCGCTGACCCTGGACCCTGGCACTGCCCACCACCGCCTCATCCTGTCGGACGACTGCACCATCGTGGCCTACGGCAACCTGCACCCGCAGCCGCTGCAGGACTCGCCGCGCCGCTTCGACGTCGAGGTGTCGGTGCTGGGCGCCGAGGCCTTCGGGGCCGGCGTGCACTACTGGGAGGTGGTGGTGTCCGAAAAAACCCAGTGGATGATCGGCCTGGCGCACGAGGCCGTCACCCGCAAGGGCAGCATCCAGATCCAGCCCAGCCGCGGCTTCTACTGCATCGTGATGCACGACGGGAACCAGTACAGCGCCTGCACCGAGCCCTGGACGCGGCTCAACGTCAAGGGCAAGCTGGAGAAGGTGGGCGTCTTCCTGGACTACGACAAGGGGCTGCTCATCTTCTACAACGCCGACGACATGTCCTGGCTCTACACCTTCAGGGAGAGGTTTCCCGGCAAGCTGTGCTCCTATTTCAGCCCTGGCCAGAGCCACGCCAACGGCAAGAACGTGCAGCCGCTGCGGATCAACACCGTCCGTATCTAGGGGGGGTTTTGGGGTGTCCCCCCCGGCCCTGGCGGGTGTTCCCCCACTCCAGGAACTGGTGCCGGTGCTGGGCAGGGTCTGGCGTTGCGCCTGCTGCTCTCGGTCCTGTGCTTCCAGGGAATCCCAGTGCGGGGGGCTGGGATCGGCAATAAAGGATTTGGAGAGAAGGGGCTGGGTGGTGGAGAGCCCCAGGGTGGGGGGGCTGGGCTGGGGGCACCGAGGGGTGACATGGCAGGGGTGTGTCACTGTGCCAGGGAGTGCCACTCTGCTGGGGACATTGTGGCACAGTGCCATGGTAGGCTGTGCCAGGGCAGGGATCTGTCGCCATGATGGGAGTGCCACGCTACTGGGGGCATTGTGCCCTGCTCTGTGCCATGGCAGGGGTGTGTCACTGTGCCAGGGAGTGCCACACTGTGCTGGGGACATTGTGGCACTGTGCCATGGCAGGGGTGTGTCACCGTGCTGGGGGTGCCACACTGCTGGGGACATTGCACCCTGTTCTGTGACACTGTGGCATGGTGGACTGCCACAGCAGGGGTCTGTCACCATCATGGGGGTGCCACACTGTGCTGGGACATTGTGCCTCTGTGCCATGGTGGGCTGTGCCATAGCAGGAGTGTCACCATGCTGGGGGTGCCACCCAGTGCTGGGGACATTGTGCCCTGCTCTGTGCCATGGCAGGGGTGTGTCACTGTGCCAGGGGTGCCACACTGTGCTGGGGCATTGTGGTACTGTGCCATGGTGGGCTGTGCCGTGGCAGGGATGTGTCACCATCATGGGGATGCCACACTGCTGGGTGTATTGTGGCACTGTGCCATGGCAGGGATGTGTCACCATCGTGGGGGTGCCACACTGTGCTGGAGACATTGTGGCACTGTGCCATGGTGGGCTGTGCCATGGCAAGGATCTGTCACCATGCTGGGGGTGCCACACTGTGCTGGGGGCACTGTGCATGGTGGGCTGTGCTATAGCAGGGGTGTGTTACCATCATGGGGTGCCACACTGTGCTGGGGACATTGTGCCCTGCTCTTTGCCATGGCAGGGGTCTGTCACTGTGCCAGGGGTGCCATGGGTGTCACACCCATGTGTCAGGGGTCACCATGCTGTGGGACATGTACTGTGCTACATGTGCCACATGTACAGTCCTGTGCCCTGCTGTGCCATGCCATGCCCTGCTGTGCCATGCCATGCCATGCGTGCTGTGCTGTGCCAGGCTGTGCCAGCCCTGGCAGGGCTCTGTGTGCACTGCAATGTCCAGGGGCTGTGTAGGAGCTGGGCTGTGCAGGGTGGGCTGTACAGAGGGGCTGATCTGTGGGCAGTGGGCTGCATACAGGGGGTGCTCCATGCCTGGGTGTGGTACACAGGGAGTGCTCTGTGATGTTTTGGGGGGGCTCTATAGGGATAAGGTGTATGGGGTTGTGTGTAGGGGCTGGGCTGTGTGGGGCTGTCATATGGATGTGGGTCCATAGGGGTGTGGTGTATGGAGGCAGCTGTGTGGGGCAGTGGTAACGGGGTGGGCTGTACAGTAGGGTGATAGAAGGGGCTGATCTTTGGGGCCTGGGCTGTGCCAGGACTGTGGGATAATAGGGGAGATGTGTGGCTGTATAGGGGATGAGCTGTATATGGAGCTATGGGGATGTATAGGGCTGGGCTGTTTATAGGAACACGGGGTAGGGGGAATGTGTAAAGGTGGGGGTGATGTTTAGGGGGTGGCACACACCAGTAAAGGAGCACTGGGATGTGTGTAGGGAGTGTCACACACTAGTAAAGGAGCACTGAGGGGCTGTCACACACCAGTAAAGGACAGTAGGGCACTGCAGGGTGCACACAACATTAAAGGAGCACTGGGGGTTGTGTCACACACCAGTAAAGGAGCACTGGGGGATGTGTCACACACCAGTAAAGGAGCACTGGGGGATGTGTCACACACCAGTAAAGGAGCACTGGGGGTTGTGTCACACACCAGTAAAGGAGCACTGGGGGATGTGCCACACACCAGTAAAGGAGCACTGGGGATGTGCCACACACCAGTAAAGGAGCACTGGGGATGTGCCACACACCAGTAAAGGACAGCGGGACACTGGGGGGCACACTGGGAGCAGTTCCCTTCCCCGCCCGCCAGGCGGCGCTGCGCGTCCCGGCCCATGCGCTCCGCGCGTGCGCCCAGGTTGGGCAATCGAGCACCGAAAAGCGGAAGGGGTGCCCTGCCATCTTGCCCCGGGCACAGCCCCTCCGGTACCGGGGAAGGCAGGGGGGGGGCACCGGGGGAGCGAGGGGCCTGAGGGGCACCGGGGGCTGGGGCAGCGAGGGGGCACCGGGGCCTTGAAGGGGGCTGAGGGAGTCCGGGGGCTGAGGCGTCGCTGTGGGCCTGGGTAGGAGCTTGGGCGCTGGGGGTTGCGGGACTGGGGGGGCTGTGGGCACGGGGGGCGCCTTGTGGGGCACTGAGGGTGGGGAGGTTCGGGCCGGTTGTGATTTATGAGGGGCTGGGGAGATGGAGAGCGCTGTGAGGGGCCTGGGGGGCCTCAGTGGGCGATGGGGTGCAGGGGGCTGTGAGGGTGGAGAGGGGGTTTGGAATAGGGGTGTCTGTGAGCTTGGGGGTGCTCTGGGTGTTGTGGGGCGAGGTGTGAGGAGATGGGGCCGCTGAGGGGAATGGGGGGTAACGGGGAGAAGCCTTGGGGAGCCCATGTTGGGGCTCAACATAACTGTGGGATGGGTGTGAGACATCCGAGAGGCTCCGGGTGGGGTTGAGGCTCTCCTGTGAGGCTTAGGATGCATTTGGGGGTCACCCCGGGCCCTCAGGGTGGATGTGGGGAGTCCCCTGTGGGGATGCCATTGGGACACCCCATGCGAGCCTCGGCTGTGTGGGGGTGTCAGGGCCGGGGGATCCCTGTGGGTGGCTCCGGTACCCCCGGTGACCCCAGCCCGGGCCGCAGCCATGGATCCGGGCGCGGGGGCGCGGAAGGAGCGGCCGAAGCCGCGGGAGCCAGCGGCTCGCCTGGAGAAGGCCAAGCAGAGGTCGGCACAGCAGGAGCTGAAGCAGCGGCAGCGGGCGGAGGTGGGAGCGGGGAATGGGGAGGGACCCGGCCCAAGCCGCGGCCGAACCCCGTTTGCCATCCTAACCCTTTCCCCACCCCAGATCTACGCCCTGAACCGGGTGATGACGGAGCTGGAGCAGCAGCAGTTCGACTCCTTCTGCAAGCAGATGCAGGGATCCGGGGAATGACAGCCAGCCCGGCCTCTGCCCTACCCCCCCTTTTCTAATCCCCCGGTATTTATTATCAAATCGCCCTTTTTGTATCAATAAAATCTCTGCTGGTTCTCTGTCTCCCGGCTCCTGCTTGCTCCGGGTGCCAATGGCCTGAGGCCAGAGCAGGGGTGAGGCCAGAGCAGCTGCAGTGCCGGTTCTGGCTCCAGCCACGGCCCCACCCCGCCATTCCCTGGTTCAGGGAAGGGTCCTGCCCTCCAAAAGCCGGGGTTTATCCTGAGGGGATCCAGCAGGGAAGGGTCCTGCCCTCCCGGAGCTGGGTTTATCCCGAGGGGATCCAGCAGGGAAGGGTCCTGCTCTCCCGGAGCTGGGTTTATCCCGAGGGGACACAGCAGGGGAGGGTCCTGCCCTCCCGGAGCTGGGTTTATCCCGAGGGGATCCAGCAGGGAAGGGTCCTGCCCTCCCGGAGCTGGGTTTATCCCAATGGGATCCAGCAGGGAAGGGTCCTGCCCTGCCGGAGCTGGGTTTATCCCAATGGGATCCAGCAGGGAAGGGTCCTGCCCTGCCGGAGCTGGGTTTATCCCGAGGGGATCCAGCAGGGAAGGGTCCTGCCCTCCCGGAGCCCGGGTTTATCCCGATGGGATCCAGCAGGAGCCGCATCCCGCAGCTGCTGCTGCCGGCAGAGCCTCCCCGGGGATCCCGAGCGTTTCTGCAGCGCCAGGTTTGACCTTCGCTTCCTTCCTCCGCCCACACCCTCTGCTCCAGCCGCTGCTGTCCGGCGGCCTCCGGCTCTGCAGAGACTTTGGATCGAGTCCTGCTGCCCCCCTTTCCCTGCCCCAGCTGTGTCACACTGAGGGGTGAAAATAAACCACATTTGGGATGGTGTTTCCCTGCAGGGTTAAGTGGTGAGTTCCAAACTGCTCCCAGAGAATCCTGTGTTAGAAACCCTCTGGAAGTTTGATCAGCATCTTCCTCCTCCCAGCCAGGGAGGGCCCTCCTTGTTTTTGGAGTGTGAACCTCCCTTTGTAATGAATTCCCACTGGGCCACAGCGTGAGCGATCCCTAAACTTCAGGTTCCTGTGCAGAGAAGGGCTTGGGGGTCTCTTGTCAGGGAGAACTCTAAATTTCCCATTTCCCAAGGATTTGGAGCTCTCTGCTGTTGGTGTGGGGGGACAGGGGTTCCCTCGATTCCAAAGGATTGGGATCTTGGGGGTTCCCTCGATCCTCGAAAGGACAGGGGTTTTGGGGTTTACCTCATATCCACAAAGGATTGGGATTTTGGGGCTTCCTTTGATCCCCACAAAGAACAGGGATTTTGGGGCTTCCTTTGATCCCCACAAAGAACAGGGTTTTTGGGGCTTCCTTTGATCCCCACAAAGAACAGGGATTTTGGGGCTTCCATCAATCCTCCAAAGGATTGGGATATTGAGGTTTCCCTCAATCCCCACAAAGGACAGGGATTTTGGGGTTTCCCTCAATTCCCACAAAGGATTGAGATTTTGGGGCTTCCCTGCAGCTGAGCCTTTTTCTTTACCTCAGCAGCTCCTTCTGCCACCCAGATTCAGTGGGAAGTACGAAGGGAGGAAGCAGCACCCGAAACAACGACGAGGAGGACAAGGATGAGGATGAGGAAGGCTTTACTAGGCTCTAGGGAGGGCTCAGGCCTTGCAGCTCCAGAGGGCGAAGGGGAAGACGATGTAGGACGTGGCCCAGGCCAGGCAATAAACCGCAGCCACCGCCGTCGGCGCCAGCAGCACGGCCACCACCCCTGTGAGCAGGACAATCCTTGGCCATCCGCTCTCCCTGCCCTTTCACCACCATCCCCAGAGCTCATCCCCGTCCTTACCTCCAGCATAAACCAGTTTCTTCCAGAGCTGTGACTCCAGCACCCTGTCGTGGGGGTAGCAGCCGCAGTCGGCCATGAACAGGGTCATGGCGGTGGCGGCCACGCGCAGCAGGGCCACGTGTCCCCCCGTCAGCAGGAAGGTGCTGGCCAGCAGCGCCGAGGCGTAGGGGCATGGCAGCCCTCGGTAGGTGAAGGGGATCCCTGGGGGTGGCAGCACTTCAGTGTTGTTGTAGTTTTTATACTTTGTAATACTCTGTAATAGTGTTGTTTTATATCCCCATGTTTTTCCCAAATGGTTTACCCCAGATTGTTCCCCCTCCCTTTACCTGTGTAATCCCTTTCCTTTGCTGAGATCATCCCCAAATCCCCACCCTGGCTCTCTGTCAATCCTCAGCATCCCATCCCCTCCATCTAGAACTTTCAGTCCAGGATGTTGAGTGATTACCCATACCCCAGGGGTCAACCCCCCAAGTGTTACACCGTCCTAAATGTCCATTTCCCAGCCTCCATCCCTTAATTGTTCTTATTGGTTAGTAAAATGTTATCTATAGTAAATTTCTTATTGGTTAGTAAATTGTTATCTATAGTAAATTTCTTATTGGTTAGCAAAAAGTTATCTACTTTAGGTTTCCACCTCCCTTTAAATGCAACCTTGGCACCTCTCTGAGGCTCTCAGCAGGAGGACCCCGAGGTTTTAGGGACTCCCCAGATCTCCTAGAATAAACCTTGGATTAACCCTTGCTATGAGTCCACCCCTTCATCTCCATGTTCCAGCATCTCCTCTGCTGCAGGTGATCAGCCTGGCTGCCTTTGGTACCTCCAGGGATCAGCCTGGCTGTCCTTCTGTCCTTCTGTACCCCTGGGATCAGCCTGGCTGTCCTTCTGTCCTTCTGTACCCCTAGGATCAGCCTGGCTGCCTTTGGTACACCCAGGGATCAGCCTGGGTGTCCTTCTGTCCTTCTGTACCCCTGGTATCAGCCTGGCTGCCTTTGGTACCTCCAGGGATCAGCCTGGCTGCCTTTGGTACCCTCGGATCTGGCCGGGGTCCCCTCAGTGGCACTCAGAGGGACTCAGTGGCACTCAGACAAACCAGAACACAATGTGGGGGCTCACACCCCGATCCCCCCCACTTTTAGGGGCTCACTCACCGCTGGAGAAGAAGCAGAGGCGGGCAAACACAGCCAGCACATAGGCCAGGCTCAGCAGCCCGCCCAGCACGCCCTGGGGCTGCAGCAGCAGCGCCGTGCCCAGCCCGAACGTGGTGAAATCAGCAAAATCATCCAGCTTGGCACCTGTGGGGGCAGCGAGGGGCAGTGCCAGGTGGGCACCGGGCACAGGGGACGCCCGTGGGGTCAGTCCTGGCCCCGGGGGGATGCACTCACCCAGTGCAGAGCAGGCGTCGAGCTGCCGGGCCACGGCCCCATCAGCCAGATCCAGCAGGAAACCCAGGAGCAGCAGCCAGCAGGAGTACTGGTATTGCCTAAGGGGGACACCCCACTTCTCAGCCCCTGCTCCCCTCTTTTTCACCCCATTTCCCCCTTGTTTGCCCCATCGTTGAGGGTGGAGGTAAGCCCAGCCACTGGGCTGGCCACAGAGAGAGCAAAACTGGGGTGATCTCCACTTTTCATCCTATCTTTGCCCGATTTCCCCCTTTTTTTCCAGCAGAAGCATGGTGATCCCCACTTTTCAGCCTGCATTTTCTTCTTTTCCCCCCTCATTTCCTCTTTTCTGCCCTGCCCACTTACTTTGGATGGAGGAGAACCTGACCTCTGAGGTTGGCCATACAGGGAGCAGATCCAGGGTGACCCCCACTTCCCACCTCTTTTTCACCACATTTACACCTTTTCCACCCTATTTCCTCCTTTTTCACCACATTTCCCCCATTTCCCAGAAAAACTGGGGTAATCCCCACTTCTCAACCCTCTTTTTCTCCCCTTTCCAGCCCATTTCCTCCATTTTCCCCCCTCATCCTTTGATGCTGCAGAAGCCAAAGGTGAGGAGGAGCCTTTGACCATGGAGAGAGCCAAACCTCAGTGTTCCCCACTTTGCATCCCCTTTTTCCCCCCATTCCCCTGTTTTTCCAGCAAAACCAGGCTGGCCCCCACTTTTCTACACGATTTTAACCCTATTTCCATATTTTCTCCCCCTTTCTCCAGCAAACCATGGCAAACTGCACTTTTCTACCCGATTTTCACCCTATTTCCTTCTTTCCACCCACCTTTCCCCCCTTTTCCAGCAAACCAGGGCAAACCACACTTTTCTACCCAATTTTCACCCTATTTCCATTTTTTTCTCCCTCCTTTCCCCCTTTTTCCAGCAAACCAGGGCAAACCACACTTTCCTACCCAATTTTCACCCTATTTCCATCTTTCCAGCAAACCAGGACAAACCACACTTTTCTACCGACTTCACCCTCCCATTTCCCCCTTTTCCCAGAAAAACCAAGGTGACCCCCATTTCTGTGCATCTTTTTCACCACATTTCCCATTTTTATCCCATTTTTTCCCCACCTATTGAAGCTGCAGATGCTGGAGAGGACCCTGCCCACCAGCTTGGCCACAAGGGGAGCACACCCAGTGTGACCCCCATTCCCCAGCCCCGTTTTTCCCCCCGTTTTTCCCAGTTTTTCCCCACCTGTTGACGCTGCAGAGGATGGAGGAGAGCCCCGCCAGCAGGTTGGCCACGGAGATGCCGTTGGCCGCGTTTTTCCTCAGGAATTCCAGCGCCCGGCCCCGTCCCGCCTGCTCGCTCAGCACCAGCTTCTTGGTGGACTGGAAAATACCTACAAACCCCCCAGCGTGTTCCAAACCACGGAGGGGCTGCAGCCCCCCCCCAAAAAAAAAACCACATAGCAGGGTTGGTGCAGGGGTTCCCCCTCCTCAAACCAAAATCCCCCAAAATCTCTTTAGGAAAGCAGCAGGGGGTTGATTCGTGCAAGCTCTGCTGCTGAGCTCCCCACCGGCGGCCAAAAAAATGGAATAAAAGAGGCCAAAAAAAGGCAGCAAAGAAACGAATAAAAGAATCGTAAAAATATAATAAAATAAAGAAAAAATTAAGCCAAACCCAAGCTTAGACTAAAAGCCAACCCCGGTTTAAGCTCTATGGATCTTATATACCTATCGGGCTAAGCTTTAGGGAAAGAATTTAAGGGTCCTGTCCTTTGCCCCCCGCCTTTGCCGTGTCCCAAAGCCAGGCAGATCCTTCATCTGAAAGAAAACAGCACGTCAGAGCAAGACAAACCCCCCCGAGCCCCCTCAGAGCCCCCCCCGAGCCGCTCCCTCGCCGGAACGCCCCCAGGAACAGCTCCCCAGGTGGGAAAAGCCAGGAAAAGCCGCGGCAGAGGAGCCCAGGAGGTGCCGGGGGTCGGCGGCTCCGAGCCGGGAGCGACCTTTGGACGCCGCGCCCAGAGCCGGGCTGAGCCCGGGCTGAGCCGGGAAAATCCCCCCTGATTCCCGCTCGGCCGCCGCGGATCTTTGGGGCCGTGCTCCCCACCTTTATCCCTCAATTCGGGGTGAGTTTGGGGATGTTGGAAAGTGGAATTTTAGGGATTTGCCGTCCCTTTCCCATTCCCGAGGCGCCGGGAATGTTCCGGAGCTGCGGCAGCACCGGCTCCAGGCACCTGCGAGCGTCACAAACCCGGGCACGGCCGGGGCCCCCCAGCTCGCCCGATCCTGGCGTTTCTCACCCCAAAATCTCCGTGCTGGGATGGGAGGGAATTCCTTAACCCTGCGCCGCTCCCGCTGCTTTTATCACTACTTTAGGGGGGGGAAACAAGGTGATTCTGGCTCTTCACAGGTGCGTTAGGAGGCGCAAGGAAAAGGGGTTCAGCCACCACAAATTCAAAGTTAACCTATTTTTGGGGGGCAATGCATGTATTTTACAATTTTCTGCCCCAATAACCCTAATTTTTCTCCTAACCCCCGCCAAATGATGATTTTTAGGAGTGGGGGACACCTCGCCAAGGGGCCTCGCGGCATCCAGGTGACACTTACCGACCGGCGGTGACACCATCCACATGGCGGCGGCGGCTGCGGCAGCGGCGACAGTGACGCCCCGGCCCGGGGAAACTGAGGCAGGGGCCGCTCCGTGGGGCTCCGCGCGGTGCCGCGTTATATAAGGAAAAGCCTCTCGGGCTGAGTCACCCGGCGGGGGTGGGTCCGGCCAGAGGCCACGGACACGGACACGGGGGGTTCGCAGCCGCTTGGCACCACCGGCGAGGGAGGAGCTGCCCCGGGGGGCCGGGGGGCCATGCCAGGCCCGCCGTGCCCCTGCCAGCCTCCCAGCGCCCCTGCCAGCCTCCCGGTGCCCACGCCAGGCTCGCAGCACCGGTGCCAGGCTCGCAGCGCTTGTGCCAAGCCTGCGGCGCCCGTGCCAGGCTCGCAGCGCCCGTGCCAGGCTCGCAGCGCCCACAACGGCAGGACCGGGCTGGCAGCACCCGTGGGGCGCTGATAGCACCTGTGTCACACTCACAGCTCAGGTGTCTCGCTGATAACGCCTGTGCCAGGCTCACAGCACCCTTGTCACTCTGCTGACACCTCTCACAGCGCCGATTCCAGGCTCACTGCTCGCCTTCTGCAGGTGTGGACCCCCCGTGCCACGCTCACGGCACCTCTGCCAGCTTTGCAGCCCCTTGGGCAGGCTCACCCCACCCACACCCAGCTCATGGCACCCATCCCACACCCCCAGCACCCGTCCCACACTCCAGCACCCATCCCGCACTCATGGAGCACATGCCAGGCTCTCAGGGCCCATCCCAGGATTGCACCATCCGTGCCAGGCTCACAGCACCCATATCCTGCCCACAACACCCTGCCAGGCTCACAGCACCCATATCCTGCCCACAACACCCTGCCAGGCTCACAGCACCCATATCCTGACCACAACACCCTGCCAGGCTCACAGCACCCTGCCAAGCTCACAGCACCCATATCCTGCTCACAGCACCCATATCCTGCCCACAACACCCCTGCCAGGCTCACAGCACCCATATCCTGCTCACAACACCCCTGCCAGGCTCACAGCACCCATGCCAGGCTCACCGTGCTCACACCATGCTTTGTACTGCCCATCCCATGCCCACAGAACCCATGCCAGGCCCACAGCACCCACCCATACTCACAGCACCCATGCCACGCTCACAGCACCCATATCCTGCTCACAGCACCCATGCCAGGCTCACAACACCCACCCCACACTCACAGCACCCATCCCACACTCACAAAACCTCTGCCAAGTGTTCACCACCTGTATTTGTGCCATGCTTGTAGCACCCATGGCAGTCTCACAGCCCCACACCAGTCCCACATCACCCACACCAGTCCCATGTCACCCACACCAGCGTCACAGCCTCAAACCAGCCCCACAACACCCACACCAGTCCCACAGCCCCACACCAGCCCCATGTCACCCACACCAGTGTCACAGCCCCAAACCAGCCCCACAAGACCCACACCAGTCCCACATCACCCACACCAGTCCCATGACACCCACACCAGTGTCACAGCCCCAAACCAGTCCCACAACACCCACACTAGTGCCATGTCACCCACACCAGTCCCACAGCCCCACACCAGCCCCATGACACCCACACCAGTCCCACAGCCCCACAGCTGTGGCACTGCGACACACCTATCGCTGCACCCACAGCCACCACAGCATGACTGCACCCAAAAGGTGCCACCACCCTGTGCCACCCCACCCCAATTCCCACCAGTGGCACGGGGGTACAGCCGGTGCCCCCCACCCTCACCCCCTGCCCTGGGTCCCCTTTCCCGCCACCCTGGGCCCGTGCCAGGTGGCCCCAACTTGTGCAAGGGTGTCACGAGCTGGGGGAGCCGAGCCTCCCCCCGGCCCGGAGCAAAGGGCCGGCGATAGCGAGGGGGCTGCGGGGCGAGCGACACCGCCAGGGCCACCAGCGGGGGAGCAAAGGTCCCCGAGGACACGGTGACAAGGAGCCCATAAAACTTATACAGCCCTGCAGCTGGAATTTTCCACGCAGGTCCCAGCGGGAATCGGGGGTGCTGCAGAGCCCCGGGGTGGGGGGATGGCCCCGGGGTGCCCCGTTGGGGGGTCCCAGGGTGCCGGTGGCAGCGGGGACACCGTGAAAGGGCTCTTTGTTCCCGGTCACGCGCCGGTGCCGGCCGTTGCGAGGAGACGGCCAGGCCAGGAGGGCCACGGCCATGGGCACCGGGCCCTGGGGCACCCCGAGGGGGCTGTGCCACTGCCTCGGGGGGGGCACGGCCCCGTGGGGGCACGGGATGGCACTGGGTGCCCCATAGGGGACATGCGGGTGTCCTCAGGGCACACAGAGCCACCGCGCTGGTGTGTGTTGGGGTGCCCACGGCACGGGGCACTTTGGGGTGCTGTGTCACCTGAGTGCCATCCCTGTGGGATCTGGGTGTATAAGGGTTCCATGTCCACGGCATCTTGGTGCTGTGTCACCTGAGTGCCCTGTGGCACCTGTGTGGGCACATCTGGGCACCTGTGGGTGCCTGGGCACCTCTCAGTGTCTGTCCCCATCATGTCTGAGTATCTCTGGGTGCCCATCCCTGTGGCACCTGGGTACCCGTCCCTTTGGGATCTGAGTGTCTGAGGTGCCATGTTCATGGCATCTGGGCACCTGTGGGTGTCCGAGCACCTCTCAGTCTATCCCCATGGTGTCTGAGTACTTCTTGGTGCCCATCCCTGTGGCACTGGGGTGTCTCTGGGTGCCATCTCCATGTGGGGTGTCTGGGCACTTCTCAGGGTCTGTCCCCATGGTGTCTGAATATCTCTGGATGCCCATGCCTGTGAGAATGGGGTCTCTGGGTGTCCATGCCCATGACATTGGGCACTTCAGGGTGCTTGGCACTGTGTGTGTCACCTGAGTGCCATCCCTGTGGCACCTGGGTGCCCATCCCTGTGGGATCTGGGGTGTCTGAGATGCCATCTCCATGGCATCTGGGCACCTGTGGGTGTCTGGGCACCTCTCAGTGTCTGTCCTCATTGTTGGGGAGTATCTCTGGGTGTCCATCCCTGTGGCACTGGAGTGTCCTGCGTGCCCATCCCAGTGGCACTGGGCTGTCTCTGGGTGTCCATGCCCGTGACATTGGTGACATTGGGGTGCTCCCAGTACTGTCTGCTGGTAATGGTGCAGCCCCTGCTGCCCCCAGACCCCTGCCCAGCACAAGGAGCACAAGGACACACTGGTGTCAGCTGTTGGTGTTTATTGGTTTATTTGCCCAATGCCAGGCCAGGGGGTGTTGATGACAAGGACGCTGCCATGCTCAGTTGTTGTTCATGGTCTGGAAGGGAGAAGCTTCTAAGACAGGAGGACAGCACCCCAACACCCTGACACCCCAACACTCTAATTACCCAAAACCCCAGCACCTCGTCACCTCAGCACCATGGCATCCCAGCACCCCAGGAGCCTGGTACACCAGTGCCCAGCACCTCACACCCCAGCACCATGGCTCCCCAGAACCCAGAGCCCTGGTACCCCATTGCCCTGACACCCCAATTCCCTGGCACCCCAAAACCCAGAGCCCTGGTACCCCATCACCCCAGAGCTCTGGCAAACCTTTGTCCTGGCATCCCAGAGACCTGGTGCCATGGTACCCTGGCATCCCAGCAGTTCAGAGCCCTTTTTCCCCAGCTCCATGACACCCAAGCACCCCAGTGCTGTGGCACATTTGTGCCCTGGCACTCTGGCACCCCACTGCCTGGCACCCAGCAGCCTGGTATCCTGACACTCCAGCACCCCAGAGCACCCTGGCACTGGGGCACTGACACCTGGCACCCTGACAGTCCCATCCTCTGGTACCCCAGCATCAGATCACCTCAACAATCTGGTACACCAATACCCTGGCACCATGGCAGCCCAGCAGCCTGGCCTCTTTTTACCCTGGTGCCCTGCTACCCCAGCACCCCAATTCCTGGACTCCCCAGAACCCAGCACCCTGGTACTGGCATCCCAATTCCCCAGCCCCCTGGCACCCAATTCCCTGGCATCCTGACACCATGATATCCCATTCTCTGGCACCCTTGCCCCCTGGCAGCCCAGGATCCCCTTCCCCGTGCCCACCTCAGCAATCCAGTCCTCGAAGGCGGACACGCGGGTGAACACCGTGGGTTTCTTGGCAGCGTTGCAGCCCAGCGCAGACACGAAGCTGGCGATGCCGTGCACCTCCCAGGTGCCATCCTCAGCCTGGCAGTTCAGGGGTCCCCCGGAGTCGCCCTGAGGGGTGGGGTGAGGCAGGGTCAGCACCACAGAGGGTCTGGGATGTGCCCCCTCCCCATGGAGCGGTACCCACGTTGCATCCGGATTTCTCGGCGCCGCCGGCGCAGATCATGGTCTCGCGGATGGCCAGGGCGCCCCACCAGTCGGGCTGGGTGCAGTGCTCATAATCCACCACGGGCAGCTCGGCCTGCTGCAGCCGGTCCGGCAGAGTAGACCCCCCAGCTGTGGGATCAGAGCATTGGGGTGTGCACATGGCCATCTGTCCGTCCATCCATCCATCCATCCATCCATGCATGCATCCATCCATCCATCCATCCATGATCCCTCCATTCATCCATCCATGGATCCATTCATGGATCCATCCATCCATCCATCCATCCATCCATCCATCCATCCATCCGTCATCCATCCATCCCTCCATTCATCCATCATCCAGCCATCCATCCATCCATCCATCCATCCATCCATCCATCCCTCCACCCATCCATTCATCCATCCATTTCTCATCCATCCCTCATCCCTTCCCTCCATCTCCCCATCCATTCCCTATTTATCCATCCCCCATCCCTCCCTCCACCTTCCCATCCATTTCCCCACCTATCCCTCTGTCCATCCCTCCTCCCCGCCCCCTGCCCTCCCCGCCGGCTGTCTGTCGGTCTGTCCATACGCACTGGTGAGCAGTCCCCAGCCGCTGAGCACGCACGGGTACCCGTTGGGCAGCACGGAGCCGGCGGGCGGCAGCCGCCCCACCTGCACCTGCGCCGAGAGCACGGCCGGGCGCTGCAGCTTCATCAGGGCGATGTCATTGCTGCGGGGGGGACAGAGGTCAGAGGGGCGCCCGGGGGGCGTGCACGGCGTCCCCAGCCCCCTCCCCAGGGACCCCGCTCACCCGCAGGCCGCGCAGAAGCTGAGCCACTTGGGGTGCACGAAGATGTCGTCAGAGTTGACGGGGATGCGCTGCTCGGAGCCCTCCCCGGTGCTCATGTCATACTCGCCCAGCACCACCTGGTACGTGCGGGATTTGCTGTGGGGAAAGGGGGGGTCAGGGAGTGCGGAGCTCCCTCGGCACCCGGGAACCTTTCACTCACCCACACGCTCTGCCCTGCACCATAAATCCCCTCCCTGCGCCACTCCATGCGCCAAATCTGCACCCAAAGTCATCTCACTGCTCCCTGAGCCCCATCTCCTCTGCACCCTGAGCCTCTTCCTGCACCAAACCCCATCCCTGCACCAAACCCCAGCCCTGCACCCAAACCCCAGCCCTGCACCAAACCCTAGCCCTGCACCTTCCCGTGCACCCACCCTGCACCCAAACTCACCTCGCTGCTCCCCGAACCCCATGTCCTCTGCACCCTGAGCCTATTCCTGCACCAAACCCCAGCCCTGCACCCAAACCCCGGCCGTGCACCTCCCCGTGCACCCACCCCGCACCCAAACTCACTTCCCTGCCCTCTGAGCCCCCTCCCTGCCCCCATCCTGCACCGCACCCACTCCTGCACCCACTTTGCATTTCTCACCCCATCCATGCGCTCAATGCATTTGGCAATTCCTCCTTGCACCGGCAATGCCCTCCCTGCTCCCAGAACGCCCTCTTGCACTCAGGACTCCCTCCGTGCACCCCCTGCACCCCTCCCGTACCCAGGAACCCCCTGTACCCCCATGAACCCTCTCCATCCACCCGTCCCTCCACCTCACATCCCCTCCTGCTCCCATCCCTGTGCCCTGCGCTCCTCCTGCAGCCGTTCTGCACTCCCTTCAGCCCAAACTCCCACTACACCCACCTCTCCAGCCTGCACCCTTCCCTGCACCCTTCCTGCACCATCCCTGCACCCCACACTCACCCCCGTATCCAACACACCCCCAACACCCAACTCTGCACCCCAACACCCAACTCTGCACCCCACGTCTCTTCCATGCAGCTCTCTGCACTCCTCCCTCCCTGCAGCCCCATCTCACAGCCCCCATCCCGCACCCTTCATCTCTGCAGCTCCATCCCGCAACCCCATTCCCGGTGCCCTCATCCCGGTGCCCCGTCCTTGCAGCCCCATCTCACAGCCCCCATGCCAAAGCCCCGTCTCGGTGCCCCCATCCCGCAGCCCCTACCCTGCAGCCCCCATCCCCACAGCCCCATCCCGGTGCCCCATTCCCGGTGCCCTCATCCTTGTGCCCCCATCCCGCAGCTCCATTCCCCGTGCCCGGTCCCGATGCCCCATCCCGCAGCCCCATCCCCACCCCACAGCCCCGTTCCGGTGCCCGGTGCCCCATCCCGGTGCCCGGTGCCCTCACGAGATGCAGTGCGCGGCCGTCATCACCCAGTTGGCCGCGATCAAGGTGCCCCCGCAGGTGTGGCGGAAGGTCCCGTCCCGCTCGTACTGCAGCGAGATCTGGGGGGGAGAGACACCGCTGGGTGCCACCGACCCCACCACGGATCCCCCTGTCCTGCTGTCCCCTTGTCTGTCCCACTGTCCTCTGTCCCGCCGTCACCTGTCTCCACGTCCCCCTGTCCCCCTGTCCCGCTGTCCCCTTGTCCTGCTGTCCC
>JAWWEX010000084.1:2515044-2525215 GCA_035583215.1 Arremon brunneinucha | reverse complement strand
CTCCCTGGTCTCACCCCGATATACCCACCCCCAAACCCCATCCCAATATACCCCTTGCCAGAACCAGCACCAATATACCCTCCAAAAACCCACTCCATGGGCTCACCCCCATATACCCACTCTGCTCTACCTGCCCTGATGGGTTCACCCCCATATATCCACCCCAAAACCTCACCCTGATTGAGTCACTCTTATATACCTACCCCCAAAGCCCACCTCCATTGCCTCACCTTCACATACCCTCATGGGCTCGCTCCCATTTATCCACCCACACGTTCCCACCCCAATGTACTCCTACTGTACCCACCCAATGTGCTCACCCCAATACATGCATCCTAAAGAGCATCTGTGTACTCACCCCAACATATGCACCCCAGTATGCTCACCCCAATTTATGCACCCCAGTATACTCACTCTAACAGCCTTCCCCTTACAGACCCACCCCAAAGTGCTCCCCAATATACCCACCCTAATACACCCATCCCAATGTTCTCCTGCTTCACCCTTCCAATGTACTCACCCTTATGAGCTCACCCCAGATTTTTGCCTGACGTAAGCACCCCAGTACACAGCGCACCTACCCTGATGGCCTCACCCCAGTGGAGATACCCCAAAGTGCCCACCCTTATACCCACCTTGACACAGTCACCACCCCACTATTCTCATCCTGATGTACTCACTGTGATGTGCTCACCCCAATATACCCACCCAAAATGCTCATCCCCATACACACCCCAAAGCACCCACCCCACCTTGATGGCCTCACCCCAGTGGAGATACCCCAAAGTACCCACCCTCATACCCACCTTGACACAGTCACCACCCCACTATTCTCATCCTGATGTACTCACCTTGATGTGCTCATCCCATTATACCCACCCTGTGTACCCCAAAATGCTCATCCCCAAAACACCCACTCCAGCCCACCCACCCCACCTTGATGGCCTCACCCCAGCGGAGACACCCCAAAGTGCCCACCTTTATACCTGCCTTGACACAGTGACCACCCCGCTATACTCATCCTGTTGTGCCCACCATGATATGCTCACCCCAATATACCCACCCAAAATGCTCACCCCAATACATCCACCCAAAATGCCCATCCCCATACATACCCCAAAGCACCCACCCCACCCAGCCCACGAGGCTCCCTCAAACCCCCATTGTTCCCCGCAGCTGCGCCCCCGGTTACACGGGTGACCCCACGGTGCGGGGCCAGGGCTGTGTCCCCGCGGGGCCGCCCCCGGCGCTGGCTGTGCGCGTTCACCCCCAGCGCACGGCGGTGCCGCAGGGCAGCGCTGTCACCCTGCGCTGCCACGCCGCCGGCGACCCGCCGCTCTACTACCACTGGGTGCGAGAGGACGGGCGGCCCCTGCCCGAGGGCGCCCAGAGCCGCCACCAAGGTACTGGGTGACTCCGGGGTGTGGGGACATCGGGGTGTCCCCAGGGTGTGGGGTGTCACCTGTGTGTCCCCCTGCAGGTGAGGAGCTGCACTTCCCCAGCATCCAGCCCTCTGAAGCCGGCGTCTATGTCTGCTCCTGCCGCAACCTCCGGCACAGCAACGCCAGCCGCGCCGAGGTCATCGTCACCGGTAGGTTGTTGTCACCGAGAGGGGGGAACATGCATGGAGGGGAGGCAGGAGCGGGGCTCACCTCTCTGTGTGGGCGCAGAGACCCCTGACAAGCCCATCACCGTCACTGTGGAGGAGAAGCGGGTGCAGCGGGTGCAGCCTGGCGCAGATGTCACATTCGTCTGCACCGCCAAGAGCAAGGTGAGGGGAGTGGGCACAGCATGGCAGCAGGGCTGCAGGGCACCCCTGGGTGTGTGCAGGGACATTCAGGGTGTGGAGATACCCCTGGATGCCCCCCGGGTCCTACAGAGTAAAGGGACACCCAAGGCTGTACCCATGGGAACATCAAGAGCACCGGAACCGTTGTGCCCATATGGACGTCCCAAGCCCTCTTGGGTCCTTATGTAGCTCCATGGGACATCCTCTTCCCTTTGCCCATCCCATCCCCTTCCCCATCCCATTATCCCATCCCATCCCATCCTCTTCCCTTTGCCTATTCCATCCCATTATCCCATCCCAGGTGCCACCTGTCCCACAGCTGGGCATGTGCCCTGCCATGTGCCCGTCCCAGCAGCCTCAGACCTCCCCACCTCTATCCCCCCAGTCTCCTGCCTACACCCTGGTGTGGACACGGCAGAACCACGGCACGCTGCCGGCGGGCGCCGTGGACTTCAACGGGATCCTGACGCTGCGCAACGTGCGGCCCCAGGACGCCGGGGTCTATGTCTGCACCGGCTCCAACATGCTGGACATGGACCAGGGCACTGCCACGCTCTACGTGCAGGGTGAGCCCCCACACTGTGCCTCACCCTGTGCCCATGGGGTGGTGGGCAGCACCAGGGTGATGGGTACACACAGTGCCAAGGCAAGGTGTGGTGGTTGCACTTGGCCCCCAGATGCTGGATGTGATGGGCACGCTTGCTGTTTGGAGGTTGATGTCCACATGCCAGGGTGATGGACACATTCAATGCCTGGATACCAGGCTGATGGGCTTGCTTGGTGCTCAGTCCTTCAGGTGATGGGCACACTCACCACTGTAGCTGTGTGGTGATGGTACCCAGATGCTGGGGTAATGGGGGCATTGAATGCCCCGACGCTGGAGTGGTGGGCACACTTGGCACCCAGACACTGGGGCAATGGGCAGGTTTGGTGCCTGGATGACAAGGTGATGGGTAGGTTTAGTGCCTGTGCACCAGGGTGTTGGGCAGGTTTGGTGCCTGGACTCCAGCCCGATGGGCACTCCCCTGAGACCCACTCCCTCCTGCAGCTGCCTCAAAGACTCAGATGTTCTACGGACCCGTTGAGTTCATGGAGGGGCACCGACCAGGTAAGTCACCAGGGGAGGGTTCCTGGGGGTCCGCATGCTCCCCCACCCACTGCATGCCGGGGCTCCACCTGCACCCTGCTGCTGGCTGTGCCACGCCACCCCACTTCCCACCGCCTGGGGACAGCACTGGGGGGCCTGGCCAGCCCTAAGCCCCCAACCCGGGTCTCACCGCAGCTGGCACCGCCAGCGCTCCCACCGCCACCGTGGAGCCAGCCCAGCTGAGTGTGGCACCGGGGCAGCCGGCAGAGTTCCGCTGCGTGGGCACCGGCAGCCCCCAGCCCAGCCTTGAGTGGCTCGGTAGGTGCCCGCTGGGGACAGGGGGACACCGGGAGCGGGTGGGGGGACGCAGCGAGCAGGGGTGATGGCAGGCCGTGTCCCTGCAGGTGCGCTGCCACCACAGGCCGTGGTTCAGGGCGGGACGCTGCGGTTCCCCGCGGTGGAGCCCGCCAATGCCGGGCAGTACGAGTGCCGGGCACGGAGCAGCGCCGGGCAGCACACGGCACGAGCCTTCCTCCACGTGCAAGGTGAGCGGCACCACCATCGTCCCTTTTATCCCCATTATCTTCATCATCAGTCACCCCATTGTCCCCATCATCCCCGTCATCTCTGTCGTCCTTGTCACCCCATTGTCTCCATCACCGCCATCCCCATCACTTCCATCATCTCCATTACCCCAATTGTTCCCATCACTGCTGTCATATACATCACCCCTGTTGTCCCCATTGGCCCTGTCACCCCTCTTGCCTCCATCATCACCCACCATCTGTATCATCCCCATCGTCCATCTCCATTTTCTCCATGGTGTACATCATCCCTGTCATCATCATCCCCGTAACCCTTATCGTCTCTGTCATCTCCCACTGTCCATCCCCCTCATCCCCACCATCCCATCATCTCATCACCCCATCATGACCACCATTGTCTCTGTCACCTCCCATTCATACCCTTCATTGTCCCCACTGTTCTCTTCTTCCCCTTCATCCCCCATTGTCCCCTCATCTCCATCATCCCCCATCATCCCTCATCATTCCATTTTCCCATCACCCTTATCATCTTCATCATCTCCATCATCTGTGTCCACCCCATTGTCCCCATTGCCCCCAACACCCCCATCACTCCCATAGTCTTTGTCATCACCATGATTCCACTGTTCCCATCACCCTTATCATCCTCATCATCTCCATCATCTCCATCACTCTCATTGCCCCCCATCACCTCCATCATCCCCCGGTGCCCTTCACCCTCATCGTCTCCATCACTCATGTCACCCCCATTGTCCCCATCCCGCCACTGCCCCCAGCACCTCCCTGATCCCCCTCCCCGCAGGAGCAGGCACCCCACAGGTGCAGGTGAGCCCGGAGCGGACGGAGGTGCAGGAGGGCTCCACGGTGCGCCTCTACTGCCGGGTCTCGGGGACCCCCACTGCCACCATCACCTGGGAGAAGCAGGGGGGCACTCTGCCGCCACAGGTGAGCCAGGTGCTGCCACCCGTGGGTGCTCCTGGGGGTGTGGGTGCACCACAGGTGCCACTGACACCCACCTTCATGCCACAGTCCCGCGCTGAGCACGGTGACATCGCCACGCTCGTCATCCCTGCTGTGACGCCAGCTGATGGTGGCATCTACCTCTGCGTGGGCACCAGCGCTGCTGGCACGGCCCATGCTGCTATCGAGGTGGCCGTGGTGCCAGGTGAGGAGGGTGAGGGACACCAGTGGTGTTTGGGGATGGTTTTTGGGGGCTACAACCCACCCTTGTCGCCCCTTTTGCTCCCCACAGGGGCGGCGCCGCCTGTGCGCATCGAGTCCTCGTCCCCATCCGTCCCCGAGGGACAGACCCTGGACCTGGACTGTGTGGTGGCAGGACCCAGCTCTGCCACCGTGTCGTGGTACAAGCGTGGTGGCTCCCTGCCCGCTGGCCACCAGGTAGGGCACAGCAGGATGGGCGGCACCCCAAACACTGCTCTGTCCCTGCTGTGTGACACCAAAGCGTGATGTCCCCCTGCAGGTTTCAGGGTCCCGGCTCCGTGTCCCCCATGTCACAGCAGCTGATTCAGGGGAGTACGTGTGCAGGGCAAGCTTGGGGACCGCTGTCCGGGAGGCATCTGTCATTGTCACCGTTGTGGCTGCATCAGGCGCATCCTATGGTGAGACTGGGCTCAGCAACACTGGAGGGAGCAGCTGGTTCCCAACAGACAGTCACAGCTCTGTCCTCCCCTGCAGGACCACCAGCTTCAGGTGTCCCTGTCCGGATCGAGGCATCCTCATCCACCGTGGCCGAGGGACAGACCCTGGACCTCAACTGCATTGTGGCCGGGCAGGGACAGGCCACTGTCACCTGGTACAAGCGCGGGGGATCCCTCCCAGCCAAGCACCAGGTAGGGGACACAGAAGGTGATGATGCAAAGGGTGGCTGGGGTTGATGCACAGCCCTGTGCAAGCCCAGGTGGCTCTGGTGACCCCTGTGTCCCCTCCCCACAGGTGTCTGGCTCCCGGCTGCGGCTGCTGCAGGTGACAGCGACCGACTCGGGCGAGTACGTGTGCCGGGTGACCAGCGGGGCCACCAGCAAGGAGAGCGCGGTCATGGTGACCATCCAGCCCAGCAGTGCCAGCGCCTACTGTGAGTGGGGACAGGGGGTGGCAGTGCCAGCAGGAAGTCCTCATGTGTCACAGCACTGAGCCATGGCTCAGGTGCCCATACTGGTGAGGTCCTCACTGGTGTCACCCTCCTGTCTCCGTCCCCAGCCCCGGGCAACACGACCCCACTGCGCATCGACTCGCCGTCCTCTGCCGTGTTCGAGGGACAGACCCTGGACCTCAACTGTGTCATTGCCAGTCCTGCACAGGCCACTGTCACCTGGTACAAGCGTGGGGGAACCCTCCCAGCCAAGCACCAGGTAGGAGACACGGAGAGGGGATGTCACCAAAGGGGGTGGACATGGTTGACCAAGAGCTCTGGGCAAGCCGAGGTGGCCCATCCAAATCCTGTTGGCCCATGCAAGGCCAGCTGGCCCTGGGCAAGCCTAGGTGACCTGTGTGAATGCAGATGGTCCTATGGAAACCCAGGCGGCCCCTATAAGGCCAAGTGACCCCATACAAGACCAGGAAAGCCCATGCAAGTCCTGGTGGTCCATGAAAAGTTAGGTAACCTATGGAAGCCCATGTAGCTCATGCAAGTCCAAGTAGCCCATGAAAGGTTCGGTGTCCCCATTCAAGCCCTGGTGGTCTCATTCAAGCCCTGGTGGTCTCATTCAAGCCCACATGGCCCCATGGAAGCCTAAGTGTCCCCAGTAACCCCTGTGTCCCCTCCCCACAGGTGTCTGGCTCCCGGCTGCGGCTGCTGCAGGTGACAGTGGCCGACTCGGGCGAGTACGTGTGCCGGGTGACCAGCGGGGCCACCAGCAAGGAAACCTCCATCATGGTGACCATCCAGCCCAGCAGTGCCAGTGCCTACTGTGAGTGGGGACAGGGAGCACGGGAGGTTACCCATGGGGGTGTGACACCGCTCCCAGTGTCCCTGGGAGGGTCACACACACATGGTGGTGGTCACAGTCTCTAACCCACCTCCTGTCTCCAGCCCCAGGCAGCATGAGCCCACTGCGCATTGAGTCCTCGTCCCTGTCATCCCCTGTGACTGAGGGACAGACCCTGGACCTCAACTGTGTCATTGCCAGCCCTGCACAGGCCACTGTCACCTGGTACAAGCGTGGGGAAACTCTCCCAGCCAAGCACCAGGTAGGAGACGTGGAGGGAGGATGTCACCAAGCGGGGAAGATAGGGATGACATACAGCTCTGGGCAAGCCCAGGTGGCCCGTCCAAGTTCTGATGACCCCATCCAAGTCCTGATGACCCCATGCAAGCCTGGCTGCTCCTGGGCAGGCCCAGATGGCCCCGTGACTTTGGAAGCCTGAGTGACCCCATGAAAGACCAAGTGACGCCAAGGAAGCCCAAATGACCCCATATAAGCCCAGGTGGCCCGTGCAAGCCCAAAGTGGCCCTGTGCAATCCCAGATGACCCCTTGGCAGAGCTGATGGCCCCTGTGTCCCCTCCCCACAGGTGTCTGGCTCCCGGCTGCGGCTGCTGCAGGTGACAGCAGCTGACTCAGGTGAGTACGTGTGCCGGGTGACCACCGGGACCGCCACCAAGGAGATCTCCATCATGGTGACCATCCAGCCCAGCAGTGCCAGCACCTACCGTGAGTGGGGACAGGAGGAGGTGACTGAGGGCTGGGGGGCAGTGCTGCAGTCCTTGGGGTGACCCTGCTGTCTCTGTGTCCAGCTGTTGGTGTCACCCCTCCGGTGCGCATCGAGTCCTCGTCCTCCTCCGTGGCCGAGGGACAGACCCTGGACCTCAACTGCATCGTGGCCGGGCAGGGACAGGCCACTGTCACCTGGTACAAGCGTGGGGGAGCCCTCCCAGCCAAGCACCAGGTAAGGGACGCTGAGGAGCGTTTTGGGGTGGAAAAGGGATTTTTGGTGGTGTTGAGGGGTTGATGTGCCCGTTCTCGTGTGTGTCACCTCTCCAGGTGTCGGGCACCCGCCTGCGCATCCCCCAGGTGACAGCAGCCGATTCAGGGGAGTACGTGTGCCGGGTGACATCAGGCAGTGCCACACATGAGACATCCCTCATTGTCACCATCCAGACTGGCGCTGGCTCCTCTTATGGTACTGGGATGGGTGAGGGGTGACATAGGGATGTGGTGAGGACACAGTGGTGACCCTATGGACCCCACTGCCACCCCCAGCTGTTGGTGTCACGCCACCAGTGAGGATCGAGACCTCCTCTGCTGCTGTCACCGAGGGACAGACGCTGGACCTCAACTGCATGGTGGCAGGACAGGGTCACCCCCAAGTCACCTGGTACCGGCGTGGGGGCGCGCTGCCTCCAAACAGCCAGGTGGGACATGGGGGAGGTGGCTTTGCCCTGCAGGCCACAACCCTGCATCAGGTGCTGATGTGTCCCCAACTTGTCACGTCCCCAGGTGTCAGGGACCCGCCTGCGCCTTGCCCAAGTGGCAGTGGCCGATTCAGGAGAGTACGTGTGCCGGGTGACCCTGGGGAGCGTCACCCAGGAGGCATCTGTCATTGTCACCGTGCCCAGCAGTGCCAACAGCTATTACAGTGAGTGTGAGAGAGGGCAGCGCTTGGGGACAGTCAGGTGTCACCTTGGTGATGAACGTTCCCTTTCCCTGTCCTCCCCCAGCCTCTGGCATCTCCCAGCCCCTCCGCATCGAGTCCTTGTCCTCGGCCATCGCCGAGGGACAGACCCTGGACCTCAACTGCGTGGTGGCAGGGTCCGGCCCCACCACTGTGACGTGGTACAAGCGTGGTGGCTCCCTGCCTGTTGGCCACCAGGTAGGTGGCAGGGGAGGGTCACTCTGAATTTGTCCCATCCCCTGCTCTACGGTGCTGACTTGTCCCCTAACCATTCCCTCCAGGTGTCAGGCACTCGCCTGCGCATCCCCCAGGTGACAGCAGCTGACTCAGGGGAGTACGTGTGCCGGGTGACATCGGGTGGCATCACGCAGGAGACATCCCTCATTGTCACCATCGATGACGGAGACAACCCATCCCACTGTGAGTGCCACCCTCCTGGGGACAGGGTCCCACTGGTGTCAGGGACCACTGGGGCCATTCACCCACAACCCTGCCCATGCAGCCACCGGCATCACGCCCCCCATCCGCATCGAGTCCTCAGCGTCCTCTGTCACCGAGGGACAGACTCTGGACCTGGACTGCGTGGTGGCCGGCCAGGGACAGGCCACCATCACCTGGTACAAGCGTGGTGGGGCCCTTCCAGCCAAGCACCAGGTGGGTGGGGACAGTGGTGGGGTGGGGGATGCTGGTTGCTGTGCGTGGCTGGGTGATGCCACCACCTTCTGCTATGATGTCCCCAGATTTCGGGGTCCCGGCTGCGGCTGTCCCAGCTCTCGGTGGCCGATTCAGGAGAGTACGTGTGCCGGGCTGACACGGGCAGTGTCTTCCGTGAGGCCAGTGTCTCTGTCACTGTCACCTCCCGTGACAGCTCCAGCTACCGTGAGTGCGGCCACAGGGTGAGGGAGGATGCTGAGGGGAGAGGGTGATGTGAGTGACCTCGCGGCCTCTCTGTGCCTTTGTCCCCACAGGTTTGCAGAGCCCCATCATCTCCATCGACCCTCACAGCATGGCGGTGGCACCAGGTGAAGATGCCACCTTCAAGTGCCGCGTTCACGATGGCGCCCGGCCTGTCAACATCACCTGGCGGATGGGGCCTGGCCAACACCTCCAAGGTATGGCGGTCCCCAGGGTGGCCCTGGCGTGGTCCCCAGGGTGGCCCTGGTGCTGATGGCTCCTCCTTGCCCAGACAATGTGAAGATCAGTGCCAACGGCTCAGTCATCTCCATCAGCGGTGCCCACGTGGGCAACCAGGGCGCTTACCACTGCGTGGCCTCCAACCGCTTCGGCGTCGCCAGCAGCGTCGTCAACCTCGTGGTGCAAGGTATGAGGTGGCCAGGGTGGCCCTGTCCCTGTCTCTGTATGCTCCAGGTGTCCTCAGGGCACTTGTGTCCCCATCCCCATGTCCTCCTTGTGCCCTCAGGGTGGTCTCCTTGTTACCATGCTGGTGTCCTCCATGTCATCCATGGTGTCCCTATCCCCATCTCCTTTCCATGCTTCAGGTGCTCCTGGAGTGGTGGTGCCCATGTCCCCATGCTGGTATCCTTCCTGGGGCCCTAGGAGTTGTGATGTCCCCATCCCTATGCAGATGTCCTCCATGGGCTTTGGAAGCTCCTCAGATGTTGTGTCCCCATCCCCACACTCATGCTCATTTCCTCCCATTCTCCCAATACTCCCAGGGTGATAGGTGCCCCTGTGGCCAGCCACCTTCCAGCTGCCCTTCATGGTGGTGTCCCAATCCCCACCCCAATGCTCTCCTTCTTCTCCAGGTGCCCCCACGGTGTCAGTGATGCCACCAGGCCCCGTGACAGTGAAGGAGGGCAAATCCCTGAGCCTGGAGTGCCTGGGCCGGGGCGAGCCACGGCCTCTAGTGCGCTGGAGCCGGCTGGGCTCCCGACAGAAGGTGGAGCACCAGACGCTGCTGCACATGGACAGTCAGGCCATCCTGCAGGTGAGGGGGCACCCAGGGACACCGTGTGGCTGTCTTGGTTTGGAAAGGCAGGAGTCTGCTGAGGAAGGCAGGAGCCTCCCCTGAAATGGAGAATGTAAACCCTCCCCACTATTCTGAATTGCTCTAAATTTTAAATTAAGGGGCTCCCAGGCAAAAATATGGGAGCAGGAAA
>JAWWEX010000084.1:2457506-2502078 GCA_035583215.1 Arremon brunneinucha | reverse complement strand
CCGGGGTGTCGGGGCCCGGGAGGTTCTGGTACAGGGAGGATTACGATATTGGGGTGCGGTATGGGGTACGGGATATGGTTTGGGGGTGTGGGAGCTCAGGGGGTCCGAGCTCCTATGGCGTGGGGGGCTGCGGGAGATGACACGGAAGGTGTCTGGTGGGGGCACAGGGGGCTGGGGAACTCTGGGGGGCTCTGGGGGGCTCTGGGGACGCGGTGTGGGTGGTGGGACTCAGCGCGGCCCGCGCCACAGGCCGCGCCCACTGGGCCACAGGCCCCGCCCACACGACCTCAAGTCCCTCTGGGCCACAGGCCACGCCCACAACGCATCTGTTTCGCTCCATATCAAGCGAGCCCCGCCCCCTTCGGGCACAGGCCACACCCCTTCCGGCTGCGCATGACAGCCACGCCCCCTACGGCTCAAGCCCCGCCCCTGGCACCCATGAGCCCGTACCTGGCGCGCCCAAGCCACGCCCCTATGGCGAAGCCCCGCCTCCAGCCCCGCGCGTCGCGGCCCGATACCGTCAGCGCCTCGCGCCGTCACCGCGTCGCGCTCGTGGCGTCAGCGGCCCTGACGGCGGCGGGAGGGGCCGGGCGGGACCGGGACCGGGACCGGGACCGGGGCGAGGAGCGGGACGAGGAGCGGGACAAGGAGCGCGCCGGGCCGGGGCAGCCCCGGGGCGCCGGCGGGAGCGATGGCGCCGCGGCTGCAGCTGGAGAAGGCGGCGTGGCGCTGGACCGAGACGGTGCCGCCCGAGGCGGTGGCGCAGGAGCACATCGAGGCGGCCTATCGCGTCCGGCTGGAGCCCTGCCAGCGCGGAGCCTGCCGGTACCGCGGGGCCGGGCCGGGCACACAACCCTCCGAGCCGTGCTCCCTCCCGCCATGAGGCGCGGGGCGGTCCCCAACCCTGCCGGGCTCCCGCGGGGTCGGTGGAGGCTCCCCCGTGCCCCCTTCTGGGGGACTCCATTCCCCGGGGCTGGGCCTTGTGTGTCCTTGTGGGGCTCCCCAGATACAGGGGACTCCCTTGGCTGGGGGGGAACCTCTGTCCCTCTCTGCTCAGATACAGGGGACCGACCCTCCCGGGCTGTGGGGAACTCCTCTCCTTCTCTGGCTCCTCTGATGTAGGGGAACTCCCCTGGGGTGGTGGGACACCCTCATGCCAACCTGGCTCCCAAGGCACCACCCTGGTGTTGTAGGGGCCCGTTGTTGCTGGGCTTTTGAGATACAGGGGAGCCCCTCTCCTTGCTTGTCCCTCCCCATTTTTAGGATAACCTTGGGGTTGTAGGGAGCCCCTCTTCTTACCTGGCTTCTCAGATGTAAGGAAATATTCCCACCCCAGGGTTGTAGGGACCCCTCTATGCCTGGCTCCCCGTTTATGGGGAATCCCTGTGGGCTGAAGGGAGCCCATGTCCTTGCCTGGAGTTGGGGCAAGCCCTGTGCCTGCCTGACTTCCCAGTTACAGCAGATCCCCTTGGTCCTGGGATCCCCTTTTTTTTGCCTCTGGTTCTCCACCTCCTTCCTCACCCATGACCACTGTTTTTGGGAAGGGGGGTTTTCCATGTCTCATCCCATTCAACATTACGTGCTTCCCTATATCCCCCCTACTGTCACCCTGCCAGCCCCTGGGGAACACGGGGGTGACACCTGGGGTCTGTAGGGGACACGGGGGTGACAGCTGGGGTCTGTCTCCCCAGGAGGAACTGCCGGGGGAACCCCAACTGCCTGGTGGGCATCGGGGAGCACGCGTGGCTGGGCGAGATCGATGAGAACAGCTTCCACAACATCGACGACCCCAACTGCGAGCGCCGCAAGAAGGTACCAGACCCCCCCATGGGGCCAGGGCCGTGCTGGGGACAGAGCAGGTGACCTCAGCTGGCTCTTTCTCTGCTCCCCAGAATGCCTTTGTGGGCCTGACCAACCTGGGTGCCACGTGCTACGTCAACACCTTCCTGCAGATGTGGTTCCTGAACCTGGAGCTGCGGCAGGCGCTCTACCTGTGCCCCAGCGCCTGCGGGGACGGCGTGCCCAAGGACACGGGTGAGAGCACAGAGGGGTTTGTTCCCACCCTAAAACCCCACCTTGGCATTAGGCTGGTCAGGAGAATTCATGGGGGAAGCTCTGGCTGTTCCTGCCATCCCTGCACTGTTGGTTTGGAGCTATCATCTGGATTTTGGGAATGAACTGACCTTAATCCAGGTGATGTCCTGTGACAGTGTTCACAGGGGTCTTGGGATGAGGGAAGAGATGAGGATCTGACTCCATGTTTCAGAAGGCTTGATTTATTATTTTATGATATATATTACATTAGAACTATACTAAAAGAATAGAAGAAAGGATTTCATCAGAAGGTTGGCTGAGAATAGAAAAAGAAAGAATGATAACAAAAGCTTCTGTCTCAGACAGTCTGAGCCAGCTGACTGTGATTGGCCATTAATTAGAAACAACTTTATGAGATCAATCTCAGATGCACCTGTTGCATTCCACAGCAGCAGATAATCAATGTTTACATTTTGTTCCTGAGGCCTCTTAGCTTCTCAAGAGGAAAAATCCTAAGGAAAGGATTTTTCATAAAAAATGTCTACAACAATCTAGACTGTCTACGACAGTCCTAGATCAGAGTGATCTGAGCTGGTTGGAAATGATGGTTTGGTTTGGACTTGCTTGCCAAGGCTGGGGGTGGTGCTGGGGGTGGAATGTGTGGGTCAGGGTTGGTCTGTGCTGTGGCAGGGCTGAAATTTGGGCCCCACACAGGATTAAGTCTCCTAGATTTTTCTGCTCTTGGAGATCTGGGTCAGCACAGCCGCCTCAGCTCTTTCATGGTGGTTGTAAATGATGTTTCACCTTCTGGGGTAAATAAGAAGCTGTTTTTTGGGGTAGTTGGTGCATGCTGTGTAAACCCTTCACTCATAGCTCGTGCTGGGCACTGCAGGATGGAATCATGAAATCCCTAAGGTTGGAAAACTCCTCCAAGATTATCAGTCCAAGCATTCCCTCAGCACTGCCAAGCCCTCCATTAACCCATCTACCCAGGTGCCACATCCAAACAATTTTTGAGCACTTCCAGGGATGGGCACTCCACCACTGCCCTGAGCAGCTTGTTCCAGTGCCTGACTACCCTTTCCATGGAGGAATTTTCCTTAAAATCCTACCTAGACCTCTCCTGGAGTAACTCAAGGTCATTTCCTCTCATCCTGTCCCTTGTTCCCTGGGAACAGAGCCTGGCTCCACCCTCCTATCTGAAAGTTGCAGAATATAAATATTTACAGTTGGTCTTGATGATCCTAAGGATTTTTTCCAACCTAAATTACTCTCTATTTGTGCTGGGATGTGCTGTCATCACCTACACAATCCACTTCAGTTTTCCTGCAACTCAAACTATCTTCCCTTCCAAGCCCATCACTTTTACTGGTTGTGAAACACTTGGAATGATCCCTTCTCCCCCTGAATTCCTGCTGTGCCTTGTGTTTTTGCCAGACTATGAGCCCCAGACCATCTGTGAGCACCTGCAGTACCTGTTTGCTCTGCTGCAGAACAGCAAGCGGCGCTACATCGACCCCTCGGCCTTTGTCAAGGCACTGGGGCTGGACACGGGGCAGCAGCAGGTGTGTGTGTGTGGGAGGGGATTCCTGGCACTTCCAGAAACTGGGAATCACCCCTGGGTGCTCACTGGGCAGCTCCCAGCTGGGTCTGGCTGCAAACATGAAGGGGGAGGTGGGGCTGTGGGCCCCTGACAGAGTGCAGGGGGAAACAGGAGGGGACCAGGACATCAGGAGTGCCCAGGAAAGAGCCCAGGGAGGGATGGGATGAGATCAGGGAGATGAGGAGGAGAACCGGAGTAATGGGATGGAGAGAGGGAGATCAGAAGGGTCCCAAAGGAGGAATGGGATGAGGCTGGGGAGATGAGGAGTTGAAGGAGTGATGTGATGGACCGGGAGATCTGGAGGAGAACAGGGAGAAATGGGATGGAGAGAGGGAGATGAGGAGGGTCCCAAGGAGAAATGGGATGAGGCCAGGGAGATGAGGAGTTCAAGGAGGGATGTGATGGGGACGAGGAGAACAGGGAGCAATGGGATGGAGAGGGTCCCAAGGAGGAGTGGGATGAGGACAGGGAGATGAGGAGTCCAAGGAGTGATGTGATGGGGACAGGGAGATCAGGAGAACACGGAGCAATGGGATCAGGAGAGTCCTGAGGAGGAATGGGATGAGGACAGGGAGACAAGGAAGAGCCCCGGGAGTGATGGGATTAGGACATGGAACAATGGGATGATGATGCAGAGATAAGGAGGAGCCCAGGGGCAGTGGGATGGAGACAGGGAGATCAAGAGGAATCCAAGGAGGGATGTGATTGTGAACAGGGAGGTCAGGAGGAGAACAGGGAGCAATGGGATGGAGAGAGGGAGATGAGAAGGGTCCCAAGGAGAAATGGGATGAGGACAGGGAGATGAGGAGTCCAAGGAGTGATGTGATGGGGACGAGGAGAACAGGGAGCAGTGGGATGGAGAGGATCCCAAGGAGGAGTGGGATGAGGACAGGGAGATAGGAGGAACCTAGGGGAATGGTGGGATGGGGCTAAGAAGCAATGGAATGAGGCCAAGGAGATCAGGAGGAGTCCAGGGAGTGAGGGAGTGAGAATGAGGAGTGATGGGATGGGGCCAGGGAGACAAGGAGGAGAACAGGGAGCAGTGGGATGGAGAGAGGGAGATCAGAAGGGTCCCAAAGAGGAATGGGGTGAGAACAGGGAGTTAGGAGGAACCCAGGAATGATGGGATGGGGCTAAGGAGCAATGGAATGTGGCCAAGGTGATCAGGAGGAGTCCAGGAAGTGAGAATGGGGAGTGATGGGATGAGGCCAAGGAGATCAGGAGGAGCCCTGAGAGTGATGGGAACAGGACATGGAACAATAGGATGATGATGCAGAGATAAGGAGGAGCCCAGGGGCAATGGGATGGACACAAGGAGATCAGCAGGAGCCCAGGGAGTGATAGGATCACAATATGAAACAATGGGATGAATACAGGGATACAAGGAGGAGCCCAGGGAGCAATGGAATGAGGCTGGGAAGTGCTAAGTGCAGATCAGGAGGAGCCAAGGGAGTGGTGGGATGAACCCAGGAGCGATGGGATGGGGCCAGAGCTGCAGTGAGGGCTCCATGAACTGCTCCTCCTGGGGGTTGGGTGGTGAGAGGCCCTCCCAAGTGTGAGGAGATGCTCAGGGGAAGGTGGATCAGCAGGAGCCAGCCAGGACCCCAGGGCAGCACATGGGAGCTCAGTGCTGCAGGGCCCTGTGGGGCTGCAGCTGGAGAGAGCCTGGGAGAGTGGCAGGGCTGGGAAATCCACTTGGAGAGGTAATGGGAGGTTTTGGAGCAAGAGCAGAGCACTGGCAAATGTTTCCTTGGGAGGGTCAGGAGAGGAAGGAAGCTGACCAGGGACACCCAAGGGCAGCTGAGAGAGGCCAAAATGTGTTTATTTGTGGAAGAGAAGAACCAGGGCAGGAGAGAAAGGCCCTGAGCTGGGTGTGGGGAAGCTCTGGAGCAATGCTGGGATCACCCAAAGGACAGCTTCTCATTTTTGGGGTGTTTTCATTTCTCTTCTCACCTCTGATCTGAGCAGGGACAGCTGCAAAGAGGAGGATCAAGGGGCTCGAAAGCTCCACAGGAGGATTTTTATCCCTTCCAGAATCCTGGGAGGAGCAGGCCAGAAGTCAAAGCCCCCAGCAGGGCTGGCAGGGAGCCAGGGCAGCTCCTGCTGTGCTCCCACACCCAGGGCCTCACGCTCCTTTTAGCCAAATTCCTCTGTTTTCCTCACTTCTCCTGCCTGGTCTTTATTTTCCATGCTGCTCACGGAGCCTCAGCTCAGCCTGTGTGGAGGGCTCGGGGTAATTAGCAGTGAATTAGTGACAGGGCTGGGATTGTGCTGTGGTGGATTGTTAATGAACTTGGTTTTCTCTTTCAGGATGCCCAGGAGTTTTCCAAGCTGTTCATGTCCCTGCTGGAAGATACTTTGTCCAAACAGAAAAACCCAGATGTCCGGAACATTGTGCAAAAGCAGTTCTGTGGAGAGTATGCCTATGTCACAGTGTAAGTAATAATTCTGGGAAGACCCTTTCTGTAAATATTTAAATTTTTAGAAGGATTTAGGAGGAGAATATCCCTCCTAGCAACCAGAGCAGGCAGTTAAGCTGCAGCAGAAACACTTTCTGGGAAATATTTACCTTTTCCTTTCCTGTTCCTGTGTGTGTGGTGTCGCTGTGACAGTTCTGCAGCTGCTTTTACTCCTTTAATGAGAATTCACCAACTGAACCTGCAAGTGAGTTAATGGAGTGGCAGGTCCTGCAACCAGGAAACAGCATCCTGGGTGTTGTGTTTTCATTCCTGTGTTCTCAAAGCTGGGAATTTCACCTTAAAAATAATATTAAATGGTACATGCAAGTTGTGACAGGTCCTGGTAGGTGCTGTTGTTTGAACGTTCTCCTGGAGTTTTTATGGTGTGGAGGTGTGAATCTCCTTAGCCCTGACTTCACTTTTTCTCCTGATTTTATACAAGGACTATTTTATTAAAGACTTGGGAGCCTCAATGCATAAGCCCTGACCTGTCCTCAGATATATTTTTGTCTTCTTTCCCATCCCAGCTGCAACCAGTGTGGCAGAGAATCTAAACTGGTGTCTAAATTTTACGAGCTGGAGTTAAACATCCAAGGACACAAGCAGTTGACAGACTGTATAACAGAATTCCTCAAGGTATGAGCTCGTTGGGGTTGGACTCCTGCTATTTTTAGCAAGGAATTTCAGTTCCTTCCTCCAATTCACAGCCTTCGAGGTCAGTGTTGGGGTGAAGCCACTGACTTGGCTCAGGGAGATCCATCCAAGTGAAAATGGTTTTTTCTGCAGACCTAAAAAATGAGGATTGAGGCACGGAACAAGGAATAGCTCTGTGATATCACATGCTCCTGCTATGGCTTTAAAAAGCACTTGAAAATTGCATTTTTAGTTAAAACACTTTGCCAGGAAAGTTAGGGAAAAGTCTCTGCCTGCTTTGTCACGGATAGCACTGGGAGAACGGCTGTTTTCCATGTTTTCTGTGTCAGTGCTCATCTGCATAGCAACAGGAGACATTCCCTGCTGAAAAATGTGCTCTCAGAAGTACCAGGGAGTGCTGGGAATAGCTGCAGGAACAGCTGCAAGTGCCCTCAATTCAGCTTGAAAATTTCTCTGGATATGAAATTCAACTCTGGCACGCTAAGGTGTGGATTCCACTCCAACTATTTAGGACAGAACTGACCTGAACCCCTTCCTTGAGCTCCTTGCTTGCTCTGGTGCACTCAGCAAACAAGTTGCTCTGCCTGGAAGGTCTGCTATGAAAAAAAACTGGTTTGGGTGCACAGATTGAATTCCTGAGTTGAAGAACTTGACATTTGTCTGCTCCTCCTTCACACAGAACAACCCTGTGACGTTTTTAGAGGGGTTGGAATTTTCCTCTGGCCTAACCCTGCCCTTGGATCTGCTTAGGCAGTGAGTGACTCCTGCAGGGTGATTTTGGGTGGCTGAACAGAGGGTTGTAGTTTCCAGGCTAAAATGTGGCTTTACATTAACTGGCTCCATGTGAACTCCTAAAAGGGGTGATTTAATTATTTTCTTTGGTATAAACCAACTCAGCCAAGCAAGGAGCAAGAGTAAGAGATTGAGAACTTGGAATGGGGCTTGATTCAGTCTAAAATTTGCCTTAAAGTGAGAGCAGCCTGCAATGACCATGCTGTAAAGTGCAGTCATTAGTGTGTCTTTAACTCAGAAAAATTTGGGCAGCAGCTGAGAAGAGACTTAAATAGTTAAAATAACTTTGGTGCTTCTCATTCTCCAGCTGTTGAGTAGCTCAATTGACTTTTCAGTGCTGACATGTTTCCCTCTGCTTCTCCACACTCAGGAGGAAAAATTAGAAGGGGACAATCGTTATTTTTGTGAGACTTGTCAGAGCAAGCAGAATGCCACGAGGAAGATCCGGCTGCTCAGCCTGCCCTGCACCCTCAACTTGCAACTCATGCGCTTTGTGTTTGACAGGTGAGTGGGAACACCCTGGAAGCTCTTGGGGAAGTCACCACCCTGCTCCTCCTGCTTTAATTTGAGGTGTCTGAGCCTCTCAGGGAGGTGTTTTGGGATGGGAGCTGTTGTTGCTGTGCCCTGAGCCACAGCTTTGCCTCCACACAGACAAACTGGCCACAAGAAGAAGCTGAACACCTACATTGGCTTCTCAGAGCTGCTGGACATGGAGCCTTTCATGGAGCAAAAAAGTGAGTTTGGGGCAGTTTTTTGTTATCTTTGCCCACTGCCTCTTGGCAGATCTCCTGTAATTCTTTTTAGGAGGAAATTCCTCCCTGTGAGGGTGATGATGCAAAGGCTGCCCAGAGAAGCTGTGGCTGCCTCTGGATCCCTGGAAGTGTCCAAGGCCAGGTTGGAGCAGCCTGGGATAGTGGAAAATGTCCCTGCCCATGGCAGAGAGGTGGAGAAAGATGAGCTTTAAAATCCCTTCCATCCCAAACCATTCTGGGATTCTGTGATTCCTCTGAATTTTGATGGAATTCCTCTTGAATTTGATTGAATTCCTCTCCAATTTTTGATTGAATTCCTCTCCAATTTTGTTAGAATTCCTCTCGAATTTTGATGGAATTCCTCTCGAATTTTGATGGAATTCCTCTCGAATTTTGATGGAATTCCTCTCGGATTTTTGATTGAATTCCTTTCAAATTTTGCTTGAATTCCTCTCAAATTTTGCTTGAAAATTCTGTCCAGACTTGTTTGAAGCCCGTATTTCAAACACCATCCCTGTTATTAAACCACAACCCTCTTAGCAATGTCCTGAAGCGCTGTGAGTTCAAGTGCAGGCTTTGCTGCCTGGTGAAAACAGGAGGTTTTAGGACAGGAAGGATGAATTCTGTTGGCTGCAGGGCTGTGTGTAAGTGCTGCCTGCCTTGCAGACGGGGTGTACGTGTACGAGCTGAGCGCTGTGCTCATACACCGTGGAGTAAGCGCCTACTCCGGGCACTACATCGCCCACGTGAAGGACCCACAGACAGGAGAGTGGTACAAGTTCAACGATGAAGACATCGAGAAGATGGAGGGGAAGAAACTCCAGCTGGGAACTGAGGAAGATTTAGGTAAAACCTTTCAGTTGTGAGTGCCCTTTTAAAGTAACTCTTTCTACCGCAAGCACTGGCGTCCTGCTCCTCCTAAGAGCAATCCTGGTGATTACAGCCAGATTTGCTTGTTTCAGCCCCGTGTGAGTGTTTACACCTCGTGATCAGCTGCTCTAGTATTTTTCTGGCTGCCACATGGCAGATAAGATGCTGATAACACGGGCAGAGGGTTCCTATCAGGGAGCAACAGGCGGCTGCCATTTCCTTGGAACAGATAAGGAGAATGCTTTCAGTTTTCCTTAACACATTATGGTTCTATTTCCACTGAGGTGTTTTACTTGGAGGCAGTAAAAAAGGTTTTTGATCCAAATAACAACTTGGAAGCTAAAACTGCCTTTTTACTCTGAGCTTTTTCCTTGGTTCTTTTCTGTTTTACTGGCTCATTGTGCCCTGCCCATATCACTGTGTTCCTGGATTGGAGAATTTCTTGGAGATTTCTTGGAAAGCTTGGGCTGAGGATGTGAATTTCTTACTCTGCAGTCAATAAATAAGAGCAGCTCGTTTTGGAGTTGAAATGGTTTTGTAGTGGCTCAGTGTTCTCTAGTGCAGGTGCTCACAGCGGGGAAAGCCAGGGAAATTATGAAGAAATTCACTTGCAGTGCAAGCAATCCATTCCCAGGAATTGTTACCCACCAGGATGCTTTGCTGGGGTTAGAATTTATGGAATGTTGTTTTTCTTTATGAGGGAAAAAAAAAACCTGCAGATTTAAGTGCTCCCTTAAGCCTTCTCCCATTTCCTTGTTCTCACCTGCACGATATTTCTTGAGGTGCTGCAGTGTGTCCAGAGATGGGCAGTGGAGCTGAGGAAGGGTCTGGAGCACAAGGAAAAGAGTCTGGAGAACTTCTGAGGAGCAGCTGAGGGAGCTGGGAAGGGGCTCAGCCTGGAGCAAAGGAGGCTCAGGGGGCCCTTGTGGCTCTGCACAATTCCTGACAGGAGGGCACAGCCCCAGGTCAGGCTCTGCTCCCAGGGAACAGGGACAGGAGAAGAGGGAATGGCCTCAGGCTATGCCAGGGGAGATTTAGGTTGGACATTGGGAAAAATCCTTCATGGAAGGTGCAGTCAGGCATTGGAGGAGGCTGTGCAGGGCAGTGGTACAGTCACAATCCCTGCAGGTGTTCAAAAAGTGTGTGACTGTGGCACCTGGGGACAGGGTTAGTGGTGAGCCTGGCACTGCTGGGTTAATGGTTGGCTTTGATCATCTTGGAGAGCTTTTCCAGCCTTAGTGAGTCCATGATCCTGTGCCACCACTCTGTCCCATTCCTCTTGGAATGGGGACATTCCTTCCTCTGCTCAGAGCTGGCCCAGGCTGGAGCTGGCCGGACATCTAGTGGTGCACAGGGAAACTGAGCCCTGAACAGCACCAGGGCAGCTCTGCCTTTGTGTTTACCCTCCCCACTCACCCAGTGCAACAAATGAGATGCAAGTAAACTGCTGTGAACTCAGTTTTATAAAGTTTCATGACCTCAATTTTATTAAGTTTCGTGCTTAACTGTAAACGTTCTTATTTCTCGTATTTCAATTCAAGGCTGTTTAGAAAATAGAAGTAAAGTGTGTTTGGGAGCCTCTTTAAGCTTGGAGCTCAATATTTGTATCAAGTTTTGATGTAATTTGCCTGTTCCGGGCAAAACTGAGGCTTTTCTTTGTTACAAATACATGTAACAGCAGGAGAAGGTCAGTAACATAAACTGAAGGTCTGTAGGGGGGAGAGTCTTGGCCATGCAGATGGGAACAGTTCCGAAAATTCTTGGATAAAATGCAAATAAAGAGAGTCTGGGAAGTCCCCTGAATGGTGTTGGGGGAAAGGCACATGATTTTTTTCAGAATCTGGGGGGAAAGAAACTTAATAATTCAATGGCCCACTTAGAGTTCAGTTTATGGAACGTTGTCCCTTTAATTTTTTTCTTTCTTTTGAATGGTTTCATTTTTGAAGCTGCAGCTGTAGATAAGTGTTTTCCTTGCCTCAGAATCCATCTGGAAACAGCAGCTCTTGCAACACAACTTTACATCCCCCAGCAGCTGCTCAAAAACAACCCTTTCCATAGCTCTTGGCTTCCTAAAAGCTTTGCTGTGTTTTTTTTCATATCCACCATCACCTGTAAATACGATTTTCTTCCCTGAGGATTTGACTCTTTTCTTTGGAGTCAGGACAGCAGAACAAGAGGCAAAAGGGAGAAAGGATGTTTTTCCAAGAGTGGCTTTTGGCTCAGAGAAGTTCCACTGGGGAGAGAAGAAAGGCTCTTGAGAAGGGAGGTTCAGAACAGGCTCCTAAATTTAGTCCCTTTGATTTACCCAGAAAGGCTGGAGAGATTTGGGGCTTTCTTTGGGATACAATTTAGAGCCGTGCCAAGCCCAGTGCTTGGCACAGAGGCCTGGCACAGAGAAGCTGGCTGGGTGGCACACTCATCCCGTTAATGGAGGGCCAGGGAAGGAGCTGGAGTGTTGCTGAGGCTGTGCCTTTTGTTCCCACAGCGGAGCCATCGAAATCCCAGACCCGCAAGCCCAAGTGCGGGAAGGGCACGCACTGCTCCCGCAACGCCTACATGCTGGTGTACAGGCTGCAGGCCCGAGAGAAATCCCTCACTGTGCAGGTGCCAGGTGAGTCCTGGGTCTTGTTTGTCCATTCCTCACTGTCCAGGTGAGTCCTGGGGTGCTGCTGGTCCATTCCTTACTGTCCAGGTGCCACCTTAGTCCCTGGGATCTTTCCATCCCTCACAGTCCAGGTGCCAGGTAAGTCCTGGGGTGCTTCTTATCCATCCCTCACTGTCCAGGTGAGTCCTGGGGTCCTCCTCAGCCATCCCCCACAGTCCAGGTGAGTCCTGGGGTCCTCCTCTTCCTTCTCTCACTATCCAGGTGAGTCTCTGGGGTCCTGCTCGGACATTCCTCACTGTGCAGGTGAGTCCTGGGGTCCTGCTTGTCCATCCCTCAGTGTCCAGGTGAGTCCTGGGGTGCTGCTCTTCCACCCCTCACTGTCCAGGTGCCAGGTGAGTCCTGGGGTCTTGCTTGTCCATCCCTCACACTCCAGGTGAGTCCTGGGGTCCTGCTTGTCCATCTCTCACTGTCCAGGTGAGTCCTGGGGTGCTGCTCAGCCATCCCCCACACTGCAGGTGCCAGGTGAGTCCTGGGGTCCTGCTCGGCCATCCGTCATAGTCCAGGTGAGTCCTGGGGTCCTGCTTATCTTCCTGACAAGGACCCCAAGTCCTGAGGTCTTCCTGCCCTCACTGTCCAGGTGCCAGGTGAGTCCCTGCAATGTTCCAGGTGAGCAAGGAGGCAGAATTGTGCTTGAAGACCCATTTAGGGCTAGGAGGTTCCTGGAGCCCCTCTGCTGTGGTTCCAGTCTGGGAGAGCTGGAGAAGGCCCCAGGGAGATCTTAGAGCCCCTTGCAGTGCCTAAAGGGGCTCCAGGAGAGCTGGAGAGGGAACTGGGACAGGAGATGGAGTGCCAGGACAAGAGGGAATGGCTTCCCACTGCCAGAGGGCAGGGTCAGATGGGATATTGGGAAGGAATTCCTGGCTGTGAGGGTGGGCAGCCCTGGCACAGGTGCCCAGAGAAGCTGTGGCTGCCCCTGGATCCCTGGCACTGCCCAAAGCCAGGTTGGATGGGGCTTGGAGCAACTGGGGATAGTGGAAGGTGTCCCTGGGTGAAAAAAAAAAATTATCTTCAAGGTCCCTCCCAACCCACTCCAGGATTCCATGGTTTTTGACTGTTTGCCATGAGCCCCAAAGGTGCTGTGTGGCACCTTGGTGTCTTGACCAGTGAAACCCCTGTGTTTTCCCAGCACTTAATTAACATTAAACTGCCAATCCCTCCCATGTGCCCACTCAGACGTTGCTTTGTTACCCAGCTGGCCAAGCTGGGAAGGGGTCAGGAGGAGATCATCCCTCTGGGATTCACCATCCTGCCTTGATCCCAAAGGAGCAGGAGAGCAGTGTGGTTAAATGTCATCAGCAAGGCACGAGGAGGTGAATAATCCTGACAGATGTCAGCTTCCCTCTGTGACTGCTTCAGCTTTGCCACATCAGGAATAAATGACATGAAAATAAAGAAGCTCTGAGCCCCTAGTGGGAATTTGCCCAAGTGCCTTCGTGTTGTGCTTTAGAACTATGGGGGTGCCAGAGCTCCCTGTGGGCTTTGCCTGTGGGTTTCATGTTTCCTATTAGGCTGCTCCTTGATTAGAAATACTAATTAGGCCCCTGGTGCTGAGGTGTGTTCCCCCTTCCCTCATTTTCTGTGGAGTGGGGACAGCAGAGGTGGCAGATCCCTTTGGGTCTCTGCAGAGGGGGTAAATCATACACCTGATTCCCCTCTAATAACACCCCAAACCTTTCCCAAGCCCCCCCTGTTTAAAACACACCCTCCAAGACATAAAACTTCAGGAATTAGCACTAATTCCTGCCTGGATCTGTATTTTCAGCCTGTTTCCTGAGCTTTCTTGCTCTCCCTTTCCTCCTACCCCTCTACCCAAAACAATAACTCAACAAAAACCTCCCCACCCAGCTCCAAATTCCTGCACAGCCCCGCGGTTGCCTTTGTTTCCCGTGGAATCCTGCCAGGGAACAGGGAGTGAAGGGCAGCAGTCGAGCTCTGTGGTTGTGGGGAGGTTTCATGGAACTGTAAATTTGAGGCATTTTGCTTTGATGCTGTTAAAAAGCGGCTTTTCCGGGACAGTGGAGAGACGTAACTTTTGGCTCTGATCTCAAGGAGGTCAAGCTGGTTAGTTTGTGATATTGGATATTCTCCCAAGGTGGATATTTTGGTCAAGAATTAACCTTTTTGCAGCTATTTTAGCTCTTCAGAATAATTCTGAATAGGAAAAGGCCTCAGATAAGCAGAGCTTCCCTCACTGCTCCCTCGCACCAGCCTTCTGAGGGGAGTGGTTTATCTTCTTTTTTCCTTGCTGAGGTTTGGTTTGTTTGGGGTTTTTCCATCAGTGGCAGCAAAAATCCCCATTCCCTTCACCTTTCTGTTGATCTGCCCTGGCTAATCTCCCATCTCCTGAGGGCTCTTTGCCCTTGGGTTTGCAGCTTGCTGGATCACAGGTCATGACAGGCTTTGGGTGTATGCAGAGGGTGAAAATTTGTTTCCCTCTCAGAATGGTGAGGAAGGACAGAGAAGCTGCACTTAACACTGCAACCAACCCCAAGTAAATTATTTTCTTGGGTGCAAAACTTTGCTTTTAATAATTTGCAACAGCCAGTATCAGAGAGGGCAACATCCACGTGCTTGGCTTGGGGAAAGACCTCGCCCAGCAAGGCTGCAGGAGGGAATTTTTAGGTTTGTTGTCCCCAGATAACCCATGGTAATTAACATAGCTGGCATTTTCCCTTCAATTCCTGGTTTTTTTTTTCTCTTTCCCAGCTTTTCTGCAGGAGCTGGTAGAGCGGGATAACTGCAAGTTTGAGGAGTGGTGCAACGAAATGGCCGAGATGCGCAAACAGAGCGTGGCCAGAGGCAAGATCAAGCACGAGGAGGTGAAGGAGCTCTACCAAAGGTTACCCGCTGAAGCTGGTCTGTAAGACATTGTGGAGTATTGCTGTAGTAGAGCTGTTAAGCTTAGCAATGATTTGTGACTAACTCCCAACTCCTGTGGCCTTGCTGGAGGGCGTTCCCGCAGCCCTCTGCGAGGGGAGAGCTTCATGCATGCTTACATTTGTTTTCCTTTGCTTCTTTTCCTGCCTTAACCTATTTTTCTCCTTTCTTTGCTCATTCTCATGGCCTCTGGCATCGCTAATTCCCCTCCTGCTCCTTCCCCATCCGTCAGCCTCATGCTTTGTGACTCTTTTCTTCTGCCTGGTGAGCAGCTCAGCTCGTTAGGATCATCGAGGCGGAATAACTGCCTGCTCCCAAATTGCCAGCTCACAGCAGGTTTGGGAGCTGGTGAGCCCGATTCATCAGCAGGTAACAGGCTGAGAGAATGCCTGACCTCCAGCAGAAAATTACTGGATCCATCCCTGCCAGTGCTTCCCTGCTCCATGTCTCAGTTTTGTAGGGAGACTAGGGTTAAAGTTTTTCTCCTTTTCCTTGTGTCTTGTTGCCTTGGCACACTGAGTTTTATTTCCCACTTTGTTTTTCTCACCCGTCTCCCACAAAACTTGCTCTATCTGTCCAGCCCTGAGAATTTGTTATCACTATGTACCTCTCCTAAAAACTGCAGAATAATTACAATTGAAGACTTAAAAGTGGGTTTAATTGTGTGGCCTGTAAGAGAATTCACTGTTGAGCTTTTATTATTGGATGCTCAGAGTCCACCATGAGATTGGAGTAGCCCAGCAGCAACTCCTGTTCCTGTAAGCATCTGCCTCTCCAGTTTGGGAATGCAGGTGTCAGGAAGGTGTCACAGCTCCTCATGAGCCTGAGCAGCACTCAGATGTCACTGAGATCAGAGTTGTGCTGGAGGGATGAACCTGCCCTGAGTCACCTGTGAAAAGGAGCAGCAGCACAGTTCCAGTGTGGTTTTTCCTCAGCAGGAACAAAAGAGTTTGCTCTTGGCAGTTCTGATGTGACAGAGGAATAAATCTCAAAAAAAAAAAATGATTTTTACAAGTGCAGGTGAAGTTCTTCTGCCCCAGTTTAGAGATGACAGGACCTGAAACTTTGCCCTGAGGCACCCTCTGCCTGCTGCTGGCACGTCATGGGCACAGCACTTCCAGCACAGCTGGAGGCAGCGTCATTCCAGCACTGCTCCGGGTCCTATCTCTGTGGAGCTTGGGGCTGTCTCTGCAGCTGTGCAGACACGTTTTCTGCCAGCTTTGTGAAGCCTGCCCCAGAAAACCCTCCTTTCTGGGGGAGGCAGTTTCATCCCAAACTAGCAAACCGGTTCTGACAGCGACGCAATTCTCTGGAGGTCACGGCTGCGGCGGGCATTGCATAAGATGAAAACACCGTGGATTGAGGCTGTGGAGGAAAAGAGGCTTCACAGAGCTCCAGTGCAAGCTGCAGACACAGTGTTTTCCTGTCTTCTGTATTTTCCTGTTGCTTCTCTGTTGCTCCCTCCTAGGAAATGTAAAGGATTTTTGCTCAGTTATAAATGTCACCAATGGGTGCATTTCCAAACGGTTTCAGAGCTGCCCTCGTGGCAGCACAGAATGGGTTTGAATTTTTCCTAATTTCTTCCTAAATTCCCAGTCATCCACTGAAGACTTGTGTAGTGATACTGTGCCTGAGTACTGAGATACAGGGGTTTCACCCCAACCTGCTCATACAAGCACTGACCTGCTCCTGAACCTTGGCTTTGTATTTCTTTTTCATCAAGCAAGGGCAAACCTGCTGCACTGCTTCAACAAAAAACCTAAGCGAGTTTCCATTTGCACTGTAAATTTTAGAATTTTCTCACCTAAAATTTTAAGAGACACTGAAAATTTGTATGCTGAAAAGACAGGGGGAACACTGATTTCGTCTCTGCTGTTGTTGCCTTTAATTTTCAAATTACCCCAGTGAACTGTCTCTGTTGTAGAAAAAGCCTGTAATGTATGATCGTGATTTAAATATTATATCAGTCCCCTGATGGATGATAGGAAAACCTTCCCCTTTCCTCGACTGCTCTCCAGTAATCCCCAAAAGGTTTGAAAGCACTCCCATTCCTCCTTGGAACTGTTGCATATTGATTGCTGAATCCAAAATGATCTGCACATCTTAATCTCACGAAGCTCCTGTCTTCCAAGTCTGTGACATTGAGATCAGAATGGGGTGGGAGTAGCTGGATCAGACCTTTGAAAACTTGTACCTCAGAGATTTAATCCACAGTGATTGCCTGTTCATTTTTAAGAGTAATTATAAAATACCACCTGGTGTTGGAGCTGACATGTATGGTCTTGTTTCTCTTTGTGTTTTCTCCCCTCCCAGGTTCCCCTTACGACTTCATCTCTCTGGAATGGCTGCAGAAGTGGCTGGATGAGTCCACTCCTCCCAAACCTATTGATAACACAGCCTGCCTGTGCTCCCATGGCAAACTCCATCCTGATAAGATCTCCCTGATGAAGAGGATATCAGAATACGTGGCCGATTTCTTCTACCGGCGATACGGAGGAGGGCCCCGGCTCAACGGTAACATCCCCTCCCAGTCTCCTCCTGCCTTGTGCTCTGGAGCCTTGTTCTGCTCCCAGCCCTGTTTTGAGCCATCCTTCATCATCCTAACTTTATTTCAGTGCATGGCTTTAGTGCTGCCTTATTTCCAGGGGATTTTTTCAATGCCACTTAATTCTGTTACCATTTCCCAAACCCATTTAGGGTGATCGCAGGGTCTGGTTTGGGCCTGGGCTGTTCCTGGAGGAATTGCTGTGGAGGAATGGGGCACTTGGCTTAGGAAACATAATGCTTGGAAGGTTTGAAGGCTATTCTAGAAAATAAAACTTGCACATGCAACACTCCAAACTCTTGACAATTATTTTCTGAGCACCCACAGCTCCTGTGTGGGCTGGATTTTACGAAATATTAGGCCAAAAATATCCCTTCCTGTCTGTCACCTCTTCCAAGGAAGCACTTACCTGTTAGCCTGCTCCTGCATCTACCACCCATTCTGCTTTTCAGGGTCAGCCCAGCCCCTCCAGGCTTTGGACATCCCCTCATCAAGCCCCAGGTTTCATTCCTTTTAGGAAGTTGCTCAGTAACTCCCACTGAGACCAAATTAGCTCAGCTCCTACTGGGAGCTTGTAGGGAAGAAACTGCTTGTGACGCAGGCAGCCTTTGTGGGGAAAAACAGGGCAAGGTTTATTAGTCAAGTGGAAGGATTGCCTGAAGGGTTGTGGGTTGAGTGTGGCTGGCAGGGAGGGAGGGATGGATAAAAGGATGGATGGATAAAAGGATGGATGGACACACTGCTTCACTTCTCCTCTTGCTCCAGGATGCAGATCTAAATCCACACCCAGCTAAAGGATTTCCACTCCCTTGGTCCTCCAGCCTTGCAGGAGGGTGAATTTTCTGGGTTAAGCTGTCAAAAGTGCCACAATGCAGATGTTTGTTTGTTTTCCTGGCATTTCCTGCCTCCTGTGGCTGGGTGCTGGGCTGCCCTGGCTCCCTGTGACTGCAGGAGCTGGAGAGCAGATCTTTGAAGCAGTGGAACAGATCACAGCTCATTTGAAGTATTTTATGCTTCTTTAAGCTTCAAACGTGGCCGGATGGGGCTGTAACCCCCAGGATTTCCTCATTTACACATGAAATCACCCATCCTCAGGCAGGGATAGTTGGTACACACCTATCTGAGGGCCTTCAAACCAGCAGGAAACGACCTGTGCAATAAACCATGCAATTAATAATGTAAAAACCTGTTTTTCTTTTCCCTCCCACCCCAGTCAAAGCACTTTGCAAGGACTGTGTGGTGGAAAGGTGTCGAATCCTGAGGCTGAAGAACCAGCTGAACGAGGACTACAAAACAGTCACCAACCTGCTGAAGATGACAGTCAAAGGGTATGGAACTCCCAAAGATGCTTTTTAGAAGTGTTTAAACAGCTTTTTCCTAAAGATTCCCCTGTTTGGGCTCTGAAGAAGGGAGCTGTGGTTTTGGGGTGCCACACATTTGGTTATCTCCCTGCAGGACCGATGGGTTTTGGGTTGGAAAAGCCTCCTTGAGGAGCTGGCGTCAGCTGGCTCTGGAGCAATTAAATGAGCAAGATGAAGATGCAGAGCACAGTAATGGCAAAATGAATGGAAATGCACAAAACAAAGGTATTTACTCCTGATTTCCTCCTAATTTCTGCTGCTGTAGAGAGCTACCAGCTCTGCCTTATCCCTGCTAACAAAAAACACGTCAGAGGTTTCTGTAGCTGTTTTGTTCCCCTTGTATGAGTAGGGAGGAAATGATAATAAATAAAAAATAAAAAGGCCTTCATTTAAGGAGCTTTTTCTTTGCTAATCTTGAAAACTGCGGGGTGATCTTCATGCTGGAGAGGGAGATGAGGTGATAAGTGGTTTTACAAAGCTGTGTGAAATTACCACCCCAGACACATGATCTTTTTATCCACTTTTCTCTGAATGAGAGAGCACGGGGAAGGAAGAAACGTGAAAATTACCTTGGGGAAGGGATGATGATGATGTTTATTGTGAAGGTTGAGGGATAAAACAGCACAGCTGATGCGGCAGCACTGGGAAAACACAGCCTGGGATCAAAAATCATGAGGTGCACTCCATTCTGTGCCCACATCATGAGAGTAGATGGAGGTTTTATTTGCCTTCTGCTCTTTAAATGGTTGAAAATCGTATTTTCTTGAGCTCCTTTGAACTGGGTAAGAAGCTTGTTGAAATGGAAGTGGGAATGATGGTTCAGGGCATTGATGTTGGACTGGAGTGCACCTCAGCCCCCCTGATAAGGAGCACTCATGGAGAAAAGGGCATTTCTGAGTTTCCACTCATCCTTCCTCGGGGCGACTTCGATTCACAACAGGTTGCAAATCCCAGTAGTGCATTTGAATTACTCACGAGCCAAGTTGCTCATTAGGCAGCTCGTTAGAGGCTCTGCTGACACGACATTGTCTCGATGATGCTCCATTCAGTGGCCAACGCTTGACTTTAACTGATTTAGAGACTGATGTAGGGCTTGTCAGCCCCCTGGCAGGCTCCCCCTCAGTTTGTCAGGCAGCATCTGGTTTAGATCAGGAATTTTGCCAGGAATTCTGCTCCTTTTGCTCTTACCTAGGCTCGTGTTTAGGTTAAACTCGGAGATGTCTGGGAGCAGGGAACCCCTGCGGTGTTCCAGCCCTAACAAATGCATCCTTTGTAATCTCACAAAGGCCTGGCTTGTGCTCCATGCACTTCAAAGCCCTCCTACGTGACCTGGGGGCTGTAATCCCGCCTGCCCACAGGCCAAGACTTCGGAGAATAACAAATTTCCTTCCAAATTTTCCCTTGGGTGAGGGGGATTGCTGTAATTTGAAAGGCTACCGTGCTCCTTTCCCTGTAAGAATTTATTCCTTGGGAGAGGAACTCTGTGCAATCCTCTTGTATTATTATTATTTTTTTTTTAATTAGATGAATCAAATGAAGAGAAGAGGGAGGAGGAAGAGGAGTTAAATTTTAATGAAGACATCGTTTGCCCACATGGTGAGTCTCTCCGGGGGATGGAGCTGAATATCCCCGTTGTTGCCCACTGCTGCCCACATTAACCTTGTAGCCTTTGCTCCAACTTTGGCCAGCTTGAGGAGTCACTGCCCAAATGTGCTTAATTCTCATTTTCCTGGTGTTTCTTGCCTCAAAAGTTTTCCTTGCAGGCAGGCTCTGTAAGGACTCAGCCAAGCAGAGCTGTCAGATGCTGAGTTCCCATCCCTGCATGGGCAGCACCAAAGCTCTGCTGCAGCCATTTGGAAGCTCTAAAAGCAGTAAGAGAGGAAGAGGTGATGTAAATCAGTGCAGGTGGGAGCTGAGAGTATCTGTTTAACATCCTGGTGTACATTAAATCGGGAGCACTCACCCAGCACCTGGGCCAGGACCACTCCTGGATATCGATTTCCCAACCTGCTGTGCTTTGCTGTTTGTTTACAGAAGGTTTTGACCTCCTATCAGTTGTTTTGAAAGTGATGCCTCATTAGCTGCATCCTTGGCTACCCTGTTGTTTTAATCTCACTTTATTCCCAGCCATAAAACCCAGTTTTACTTAAGCTCCTGTTTGTAGGCATCAGCTTGTGGGGAGGCTCCATCTTACCTCAAACAGAAGGAAAAATGGCATAAATTAGCCACACATCTCCTGTCATCAGAGGTAGTCAAGAACCTGGAGTAAGGCTTGAGAAATCTCATTTTCAAGCAGAGTGTTTGAGCACTTTGTCACGATTTGAGCTGTTACTCAGTGCCTTGAACGCTGCATTTCCCTTTGCCTCGGGGCTGCTGCTGTTCAATAAAAGCATGGAGCGTGGGGATGGAACATTTAGGGAGCCAGACACGATAAAAAAATAGGCCAACAGGCCTTTGGAAAATGTATGGTGTTAAATTGCTGGTTGATCTGTGACTTGGGGTCATAGCAGAATAAATAATACTAAATAAGGGGGCTGCTGGCAGGGCAAGATTTGTTGTCTTGAGTTAACCTCTGATTACTCATGGAAAACAAGCTTTCCACCTTGAAAAACTCCCTCTGCAGTGGATCAGCAAATCTCTAGTCTTGTTCCTATGGCCTTAATTTTGTGGTGGAGGAGGTTCCTGCCTCCATGGAGGCTTTGGAAAAGGCTGTGCTGGATCTGGGAGGGCTGGCTGGCCTCCAGGAATGCCACCCGGGCGTTCCCTTCACAGCTCCCTCTGCATCCCTGCTGCAGTGCCTCGCTCTCCAGTAGCTGCCTGATCCCAGGGAATTTTTTCCAGATATCAAGTTAAGCCTTCTTTGATGTCAGTGCCCAAAACATGTCCCTGTGGGATGGTGGGAGTGGGAAGCAGGGTCAGCAGTGGTTGGGTTCATCTTCCAGATGGCAAAACACTTGTGCCCTGCAGACCCAGAGCTGATTTTTCCACCTCTTTCACTCACCATATTAATCTGTTTCCATTAATCATGTGGTGTCAAGGCACTTATTTGTACAAGCTCCTTTCTTTGCCCATCCTTGCTGGCTCTGGGCAGCATCCTGAGCCAGCCTCTGGAGCCATTTGGCCTCGTTGGATGAAGCTCAAGTGGCCAAGTGCTGCACTGAGGCCTGACCTTTGTTTATTAGAGGAAAAGCAGGAGGGGAGCATTGCTATTTTCTCCTCTTCAGGGCTGGCCAAATTCCAGGCATGGCTGGAGGGAGTCGTGGGCCTGAGGAGCTGCTTGTCATGTTAAAGAGCTGCCTGAGGGTGGGGAGGAAGGAGTTCCTCTCCTGTCTCTGCAGCTCTCCAGGCTATAGAAAAGCAGATAATAAAGGATTGTGCCCTTTGGACAGCACAGTTGCTGTTTTCCTTCCCTCTTCACTGATATTCCCAAATCCTCTTCGCATCCCGGTGTTGCAACGGCTGCTCCCTGTGTTCCTCCCTGCACAGAGACTTCCCAGCTGCTGTCTCCAAGGGAGATGAGCTTGTGTTTTTTCCCCTTGGCCATCAGCAGCCCTGTGAGTGGGCAGCTGGTCAGATCCCAGAGCCTTCTCCCGTTTTTCCAAGCCTTGTTTATCCGGCCAGCACGTGTTGTCCTTGTGCACGTGGTGTCCCGGTGCCTGAGTGTGCCTCCTGCTCCCACCCCTGAGGCTGCAGGCACAAATGGCTCCTGGAAATCCTTCTTGGGCTCTTGGAGCTGCCTGAGCAACAGGATAGATAATCCTGATATCAGGATGGATAGATAAGTGTTCTGTGGGGGGTAACTGGTAAATCTTGCTTGGTATCTTCACATCCGTTTATTCCCCAGAGCAGATTTAGGGTGCAAAATCTTCCCTTTTTGGGAATGTGCTTGGATAGGGCACATGGAACTGTGTTGAGGTTCTGCAGTGGGAGTTTGGGGTTTTCAAGGATGTGGAAGGCACCTGGTTTCATGGGACACAGGGTTGTTATCCTGGGGAACAGCAATGGTGTCACCATGAGGATTTAGCTGTGGATAGCCAGGATCAGAAAACAGAAACCCTCTGCCCTCTGGCTTTTCCCCACATCCCTCCTTGTGTTTGATCAGCTGCTTAGGCCATGGTCTTGGAAATCTAAAGAGCATTTTTATAAATTAAAGTCATATTATTGTTATTATTTTTATTCTCTGTCTAAAGGAAGCAAGGAAGGAGTTGAAGGTGACTTTAGTGGTTTTTGCTGACATGGTGTGGATTTCTTCCCCACATTTGTTCCTTGTAATCTCTTCAATCGAGGGCTGCAAAACATCCCTGAGCATGTTGTGATCAAAGCCTTTCCTTGATTCTCTCCCTGCAGGTGACCTGTGCATCTCTGAGAATGAACGGAGGGTGGTTTCCAAGGAAGCCTGGGAGAAACTCAAGCAATATTTTCCAAAAGCCCCTGAATTCCCAAACAACAAAGAGTGCTGTTCCCAGTGCAAGGTATTTGCCAAATACTCTCCTTTTGTTGACTGTAAATACTGCTTGTATTTCTGGTTTTCCTTTTTAACACAACCCTGTGCCATGGAGGAGGATAAAGTCACCTTTAGTGGGAGCTGGGGTGTAATTCACTGTTTCCTGCAGATTTTGGAGCGTGAAGGGGAGGAAAATGAAGCTCTGCATAAGATGATGGCCAGTGAGCAGAAGACTTCTCTGCAGAACCTGTTCCATGATAAATGCAGGCCTTGCCTGGGCAGCTGGCCTCAGGTAGGGATCAGGAGGGGGATCAGGGGATGCAGACAAGCTTGGGAGAGGTTTTTGTTGGCTTTAATCCCTCTCCTGCCCAGAGCAGCTGTGGCTGCCCCATCCCTGGAAGTGCTCAGGGCCAGGTTGGACGAGCTTGGAGCACCTGGGATGGTGGAAGGAGATCCCAAACCAGGAGATCCCAAACCAGGAGATCCCAAACCATTCCATAACCATTCACTCAGTGCGTGCCAGCAAAGCTCTCAGGGGTGCTGTGCTGAGGTGTGACTTCCCTGGATTAGCTGTGCTGGCACAAAGCCCTGCAGAGCCAGGGGAGTGGCTGCTGTGCCAAGGGAGCTGTGGCTGGCCCACAGTCAGGGAGATATCAGTGACATGGTTGTATCCATCCCTGGAAGGAGGAAACAGCACAGCCACTCCCCACAGCTCTCCATCAGCAGGAGGATGCTGGAACACACCTGAACTTCACCCCACCACCACCTTTTGCTGCTGCTTGGGCAGAATTCAGGTGTGCTCCAGCATCATCCTGTGTCCCAAAAGCTCAGGGAGCTTTCCAAAATGCTGAAGCCCTCCAAGGAGCAGCAATGGCTGTGCAAACCCTCTCCTGGCAGCCTCTCCAGGAATTTTTGGGGGTTTGAGGTGCTCAGAATGAGCTGTTGGCTCCAGTCCTTGGCTCCTGGGAGTCTCGTGGTGCTGATTAATGGCTGACTCTGCAACCCTGCCAAGGTGCATTGGCAGGTGTCTGCCTCCATCCCTCGCTGCTCCAACTGGGAATAAAAACTGGGGCAACACAGATCCATGGCTCAGAACCAAGGAGACCCAAAATGGTTTAAAAGGAGTTTTCCTTTCATGCTGAGCTGGAGAGCTCCAGGTCCTGCCAGTGTAGGTGGTTATTGTTGTATGTGATTGGATTTGCTTTAGGAGCTGGAGAAAGTTCCCTCAGATTTAGAAGGGTCTCCACCATCAGGGTTAGATCTTTCTTTCCCTTTTTATCCTCCTTTCCCTTTTTATTCTCCTTTCCCTTTTAATTTCCCAAGGCAGCCTCGTAGAAGAGAGCTGAGGATCTTCCCCTCAAACCTTTGGAGTTCTCCTGATCCAAAGAAGTTGAGGTTTGGGGAGGAAAACCAGCAGAAATCAAGAGATGATGGGAAATTAAAAAGTGTATTTATATGTTTGTGTGTATATATATTCCTTGGGTGTGCTGAGTTTTCCTAAAGAAAGATGGAGCAAGTCCTTAAATCTGCCTTTGGGAAGGGGTGAGGATAAAGGAGAGCATGGAAGTAATTTTGTCACCCAGCTCTTGGGGGCTGGGTGCTTTCTTGTCCAGGGGCAAACAATTTAAAGGAAGACTGGGACAAAAACCCACAGATTATCCCCAAAATGCTCTCTCATTTGGTGCACAGCTATGCTTTGGTATCCCTGCTGCTACCAATAGGAAAAACTTGTGGATTTTGATGTTTTTAGCAATTGAGGGATGTTGGGGTGGTCTCACCCCATGCCTGTGGGAGTGAGGGGTTCACCAGCTCTGAACACTGAGCCCCCAGCAAGAGGAACCACACTGGGGAGTCCTGGCTGCTCCAGGGAAATGCCCTTTCCCACTGGGAATTAAAAGTAATTGGATCAAAAGCTCAAGTAACTTCATAATAAACAAGATTAGCAATGGCAGTGCTTAGTACCTGATCCCAAAATATTTTGCTTGGCTTTCTCAGCCCACTTGGATGGAGTTGTCATGGTAAAGCAGCACCGAGGTCTCGAAGGGAGCGAGCGCTGCCGAAAAACCCCACAGTCATTTTTGGGTTCATTAAAAAGATCCTTTTCCCTCCTCTTTTCCCCCAGGAGACGGATGAGCTGTATATTGTTTCGCAGTTCTTTGTAGAAGAATGGAGGAAATTTGTCAGGTAACTTGGCTGGAGGGTTTTGGTGCTTTTTATCTCTCATTTTGGGGGCTGTAGATGTTTTGCTTCTGACTGGCAGCACAGTGAGCTCATGGAAACAGTGAAGCTGGTTTTGCAGGACTTGTATCAATTGTAATACAGTGTAAGACTCTGAATTTCCTTGTTTGCTGTGTGTTAACCAGATGGTCAGATAAGCTGGTAACCTGATTAGTTTTTTCATCTGTCTGGAGCTGTATCCCAGAGGTCACTGCTGGGGCTGGAGATGGAAATCTCTGCTGGTCAGAATCATTCTGCACCGCAGAGGAACGCAGATCTGATTTCCTCATCACTCACAGCTACTATTCCTTGTTGCAATGCCTTGTGTAAATACTCACCTGTGTTTCCTTCCTGTTTTCCTGAGGAATTGTGGGGGTTTTGGTGGGATAACCTGATCCAGCTTTCCAAACCTGTTCCCTTTTGCAGGAGGCCGACGCGCTGCAGCCCCGTGTCCTCCATAGCAAACAGTGTCCTGCTCTGTCCCCACGGGGGGCTCATGTTCACCTTTGCTTCCATGACCAAAGAAGACTCCAAACAGTGAGTTCCTTCCCTTCACACACTCTCCTTTTGGATAGGAATGAGCTCTTTCCCTCAGTGCTGGTGAGAGAATGAACTTGGAGATGATTCTCAGGATCCCCTGAAGCTGTAAATTTTGCTTTTACTGGTCTTAAGTGCCAGGATCAGCTCTAGAACTGGTTTTCCAAGTACCCAAAGCTGGTTCTGGTAAGCCCTCCTCCTTAGGGCTCTTAAGAAGTGAGCCAAGGGTGGGCAAGCTCAGATGAAAACAATCTCTGCACCTTTGGAGTGTGGGGTGGGTTTTTTTGACCTTTCCTTGAGCCTCGGGAGAACATTCCCAAGGGAATGCTCCTGCTGCTGAGCCACAGCAAGATGAGGAGTAATCCTTTCCCTCAAAATGAACACCAAGGCTTTCTCAGAGCCACCTCAGCCTTTCTGCAAGGCAAGACTTGTCCAAGGAGGCAGGGTCAGGAAAATAGAGCTTCCTTCAGCTTGGTTTGTTCCTGACAATAACCACTCTAGATTTGGCCAGGATGCAGAAACATTCTGCTTCCTTACAATTTGCTTTCCGTGAGCCTTTCCCCCCTGGAGTGCTGGCTGCAGGGCTGGACTTCATGCTCCACAGCCTTGCTTCTGCAGTGATGCAGCACTAAAAGTAGGAAATCTTCCACTCCTTTCCTCCTCCATCCCTCCCTCTGGCACGACAGGAGCACAGCAGTGTCACTAATCACAGGCTGCTGTTATCTGGCTGTGCAGCCCTCCCGTGGAGCTGCGTTTTGGGCGGATTTTGCAGTTTTTATTTCATTGACAGATCAACAAACCAAAAAAGGGGAGGGATTTTTTGTGGTTTTAGGGCTTGGCTTTTCCAATGTCATAAAGCACCTGCCTGTTCCTTTGCACAGTATAGCTCTGATATGGCCCAGTGAGTGGGAGAGGATCCAAAAGCTCTTTGTCGTGGATCACGTCATCAAAATCACCCGGAGCCAGACGGCCGAGGGCGCCCGCTACGCCTCCGAGCCCCGTGAGTGACCCCTGCTCCTGGAAAGGGCTCCCAGGGCGGGAAACTTCTGTCCCAGGGAGTCACTGGGAAACACAGAGCTTGGCAGGGTCCCCCCTGCAATGCTGTGTCCAGTTGTGGAGTTTTAAGCACAGGAAGGATGTGGAGCCACTGGAGCGAGTCCAGAGGCTGAAGCCTCTCTGCTCTGGAGCCATGCTGGGAGAGCTGGGGGTGCTCAGTGTGGAGAAGAGAAGGCTCCAGGGAGACCTCAGAGCCCCTTTCAGGGCATAAAGGGGCTCCAGGAGAGCTGCAGAGGGATGTGGGATGAGGGGCTGGAGGGAGAGGGCCCAGGAAATAGCTTCCCACTGCCAGAGGGTGGGGTTAGATGGGGTGTTGCAGAGAAATTCTTGGCTGTGAGGGTGGGCAGATCCTGGCACAGGGTGCCCAGAGAAGCTGTGGCTACCCCTGGATCCCTGGAGGTGTTCAAGGCCTGGAGCAGTCTGGGCTAGGGGAAGGTGTCCCTGCCCCTGGCAGGGGGTGGATGAGATCCTAAAGGTCTCTCCCAGCCCAACCACTCTGGGATTTGATGTGGTCACTCTCAGTTAGCAGTGAGGGCCCTGCCCTGGGGCTCTGAGGAGCTGCAGCAGTGAGATGTTGTCTGTTTTCTCCTTGGTGTTTGCCCAGAGCTGTGCCCCGAGTGCCGGGAGGGGCTCCTGTGCCAGCAGCAGCGGGACCTGCGCGAGTACACCCAGGCCACCATCTACATCCACAAAGTGGTGGACAACAAAAAGGTAGGGAGGGATTGTCCCTCATCCCTGCTCAGCCAGGCTCCAGGAATGTCCCCAGGGGCCTGGCACAGCTCCTGTGTCCCCAGGGCTGCTGGGGATGCTGCTGCTCTGTGGTGGTGGTGAGGGCAGAATCTCCAGCTCTCCAGCTCCAGGCAGCTTTGGCAAAACCAGCAAATTGGGACATCCTGACTCTGAAAATTCCATCTCCTCGAGGCTGCCTTTTGCCAAACCAAATCCTCTGTGTTTTCAGGGATGCTCCCAGCTGTTTTCTCTGTCTTAGCTGTGTCCCCAGGCTGTACCTGCTCTCCTCCCCCTCCAATATTTGTCATTTCCTTTCTTCTTGCTCAAGTGACATTTTAATTCCTGGATAGAAATGAGCTCTTCCCCTCAGTGCTGGTGAGACAATGAACTTGGAGATGATTCTCAGGATCCCCTGAAGCTGTAAATTTTGCTTTTACTGATCTTAAGTGTCAGGATCAGCTCTAGAACTGATTTTCCAAGTACCCAAACCTGGCTCTGGTAAACCCCATTCCTTAGGGCTCTTTAGAAGGGAGCCAAGGGTGGGCAAGCTCAGATGAAAACAATCTTTTTTACCTTTTCCTTGATTTCCCCCTCGCTGGCAATCCCAGGGAGGCGCTGGGGAAGCACAGGGAGCTGGGGGCTGGATGAGCTCCTGCCTTGGATGTGAGATGTGGATCACGCAGCACCGTCTGGAGCCCTCAGCCTTGGGCTTTCAGCCTCAATCCCCAGCCTGAATCCTCTTGGCTCTGCTGCACGAGAGGGTTGGGTGTTGTGTTTTTCTGGCACTGGACAGGACTGTGCTCACACGTGGGGCTGGCAGAAAAACAGGCAGCTATTCTTTATGGAGCAGCTGGAGCTGGAGAGAGGGGGTGAGAACGTGCCCACGAGATCCCCCAGTAACAGGGCAGCCTCAGCAGGATGGGAAGCAGCAGGAATGCTGGCCAGCATCACTCTCAGCAGCACTGGGAGCCACTGTGCCCTTCCTGCTGGCTTTGCAAAATCAGGGAGTGTTTCCCAGCCCCTCACCCCTTTTCCTCCCTCCTCTGCACCACCTGGTTCTTCCTTGGGGTGAATGGTGCTGCAGAGGGAAGCCTCATCCAGATCAAATCGTTGTAGGGTGGCACTGCTGGAATTCAGAGGGCTCTGGGGGATGTTTGGAGCTGGAATTGCATCGTTAATTGCAAATACATTGATGGAGAAGAGAGCTCTTGGCATCCACATCTCCTGCAAAGCCCAGTTCCAGCTACAGCATAGCAGGGAATTTACATCCAGGCAAATCTGTGCCTGGAGTGACTTTCACTGACCTGAGCAACCTTTTTATTTTTGTATTTGTGTAAATTATTTAGATTTCATTTACTTACAACCTCCAGCCCCATAAGTAATGGTGCTGTGTGTCCCTGCCAGGCTGCTGCAAATGTCTGAATTCACAGAAAATACTTTCTCCATGCTGAGGCTTTTGTAATACACTTGGATCAGGCAGCTGATGGGAAAGGAATCAGTCAGGGGCTCAGGAGACTTTGCTTTGCCTGGAAAGGAGGGCAGGAAGCACCTGCAATTCCACAGAGGGGGATTCCTGAGCTGAATCCCCCTGAGCTTCCACACAGCTGGGGAGGGTGGAGGAGCCTTTGCAGAGCTCTTGGAGCAGCTCCCAGGGTTGTTCTGGGCTCTCAGGGTGGAGGTGGCACCCAGAGGTGTCCAGGAGCTGTTTGCCAGGGTGGGACAGGCCATGTGGGTGCTGTTGGTTGCTGTTGGAGAATGATTTTTGTGACTCCAGGTAATGAAGGACGCGGCTCCAGAGCTGAACGTGAGCAGCTCGGAAGCTGAAGAGGAAAGGGAGGAAAACAAGCCAGAGGGGGAGCAAGATCCTGATTTTAACCAGGTAGAGATGAAAAATCCCATCAGGTTCCTTGATTTTTGTATCATCCTCTTGAGTCAGCATGATGGGATCACCACCCTCCTCCTCTGCATCTAACTGGCAGTGAAAAAATGTCTTAAAAAGTGTCTTAAATTGTCATTTGAGTGGTCAAACCACACCAGTGCTGGGTTTGGAGAGATGAAATATGGATAGGGATTCATGTGCATGTGGAAATCTGCCCCACACTGGCATTAGGAGTAGGAACTGAGGTTTGAAGGCAAATCTTTGGTCGTCTCCACACTTGCATGCTTCAATTGGCTTTCCAAGGGTTTTTCCATCGCTTCCTGCCTTCCCTTGCATGACCAATTGGCCCAAAACACTCTCTGGGATCTGGGATGGTTCTGTTTATCCCCAAGCACCTCAATCTCCTCGTTTTTTGCCTCATCTCCAGGCCAATGGTGGCACGAAACGCCAGAAGCTGTCCCACCAGAGCTACATCACCTACCAAAAACAGGGCATCAGGAGAAGCACGCGGCACCGCAAGGTGCGGGGCGAGAAAGCGCTGCTTGTGTCAGCCAGCCAGACCCTGAAAGAGCTGAAAATCCAGGTGAGGCCAACCCTCAGGGAGGCAAAAACACAAAATGAGGAGTGTGGGGATGCAGGGATGGGTCTGACTGCCCCAGGAGCTGGGGATGTCTCGGGTTTTGGTTGTTAATTGCTGCCCCAAGATGTGCAGGGTGTCTCTGTTTCAGCCTGCACAACTGAAGAATGAGTCTGGACTCTTCACTTTTCTGTCTTGAGGTTGTTTATTAATTCTTATCTATAAAATTTTCTTTCTGCTCAGCAGGGCAGCCACAGGCACTCTGTGTGTTGTCCTTTTATACTACAAACTGTGTATAACATATTTACACTTAATTCCCAATCACCTGTGTTAGGCAGTGCATTTCTACTCTAAACCAATCCCAAAGTGCCAACATCACTGCAGAAAATGGAGAAGAAGAAGAAGGAAGGCTGGACACGCCCAAGTTCCTCCATCTTAACCATAACCTCCATACCTAAAATCTACATTTTCACCCTGTGATAAATTTATTATTATAATATTTAAACTTCTGTGGCTTTCAGGTCCTCATACAAAGTTGGCAACTTGCTCCAAGGGTCAAAATCAAATCCCCAGGTGTTCTGGGCAGCATGCCAGGGTCTCTGAGCCCCCCAACGGGGTCCTTGGCATCTCTGGACACCCAGAGGGATGCAGTGAGTGCTGACAGGGGTGGGAGGTGCAGCAGCTCCAGGGTGAGGTGTCCCTGTGTCCCCAGATCATGCACGCCTTTTCCGTGGCCCCCTTCGACCAGAACCTGTCCCTGGATGGGAAGATCCTGAGCGATGACACGGCCACGCTGGGCAGCCTGGGAGTCATCCCCGAGTCTGTCATCCTGCTCAAGGTACCACAGGGGTGTGGAAATGGGGACAGAGGGAGCCAGCTCCTGGAGGAGGAGGAGAATCCTTAATTTTTTTTGTCCTACGGGAGGAAAATCCCTATTGGTTTTTGTTTTAGAGAAGGAAAATCCTTATTTTGTTTCAGAGAGGAATATCCTTGGGTATTTGAGGAGTTTTTATTTTGGTTTTTTGTTATGGAGGAGGAAATCCTTAATTTTTTTAGTTTTAGGGAAGGAAAATCCTTAATTTTTTTTTAACAATAAGGAAAATCCCTATTGGTTTTTGTTTTGGAGAAGAAAAATCGTTATTTTGTTTCAGAGGAGGAATATCCTTAAGTGTTGGAGAGGTTTTTTGGTCTGTTTTTTTGTTCTGGAGGAGGAAGATCCTTAATTTTTTTTTGTTTTGGAAGAGGAATATCCTTTTGTTTTGGAGGAGGAAAAACCTTAATTTTTTGTGTTAGGGGAGGAAAATCCTCATTATTCTTGTTTTGGAGGAGGAGTATCCTTAATTTTAATTGTTTTTGTGGAGGCAAATCCTTTTTATCTTTGTTTTGGAGGAGAAAACCCTCCTTCTTTTATTTCCAAGACTGCTTTGTAGCTGATCCATCTGCTAAGCCCAAAACACAACTGAATTGGGGAGTGAGTCCTTGCATGGAGCTCCCAGTGTTTGGGCAGCAGAGCTGTTCCCTGCTCCTGTCCTGAGCAGAGCTGTGATCCCCTGGATCCCTGTCCTGGTTCATTCCCTGATTTCTGTGCTGGTCCATTCCCTGATTTCTGTTCTGGTCCATTCCCTGATTTCTGTTCTGGTCCATTCCCTGATTTCTGTTCTGGTCCATTCCCCGATTTCTGTGTTGGTTCATTTCTCGGTTTCTGTCCTGGTTCATTCCCTGCCCCTGTCCTGAGCAGGGCTGTGATTCCCTGGATCCTTGTGCTGGTTCATTCCCTGATTTCTGTCCTGGTTCATTCCCTGGTTCCTGTCCTGAGGAGGGCTGTGATTCCCTGGATCCTTGTGCTGGTTCATTCCCTGATTTCTGTGCTGGTTCATTCCCTGGTTCGTTCCCTGCCCCTGTCCTGAGCAGAACTGTGATTCCCTGATTTCTGGCCTGGTTCATTCCTGTTCCCTGTGCTGGTTCATTCCCTGGATCCCTGTTCTGGTTCATTCCCTGGTTTCTGAGCTGGTTCATTCCCTGATTTCTGTGCTGGTTCATTCCCTGATTTCTGTCCTGGTCCATTCTCTGATTTCTGTCCTGGTTCATTCTCTGATTTCTGTCCTGGTTCATTCTCTGATTTCTGTGCTGGTCCATTCCCTGATTTCTGTGCTGGTCCATTCCCTGATTTCTGTCCTGGTCCATTCCCTGATTTCTGTCCTGGTTCATTCTCTGATTTCTGTCCTGGTTCATTCCCTGCCCCTGTCCTGAGCAGGGCTGTGATTCCCTGGATCCCTGTGCTGGTTCATTCCCTAATTTCTGTCCTGGTTCAATCCCTGGATCCCTGTGCTGGTTCATTCCCTGGATGTTGCTTATTCCAATACCTGGTTCCCTGTCCTGGTTCATTCCCTGGTTCCTGTCCTGGTTCATTCCCTGATTTCTGTGTGGGTTCATTCCCTGCTCCAGTCCTGAGCAGGGCTGTGATTTCCTGGTTCATTCCCTGTCCCTGTCCTGGTTCATTCCCTGTCCTGGTTCATTCCCTGGTTCATTCCCTGGTTCATTCCCTGATTTCTGTCCTGGTTCATTCCCTGGTTCATTCCCTGTCCCTGTCCTGGTTCATTCCCTGGTTCATTCCCTGATTTCTGTGCTGGTCCATTCCCTGGTTCATTCCCTGGTTCATTCCCTGTCCCTGTCCTGTCCTTTCCTCCCCAGGCTGACGAACCCATCGCGGATTACGCGGCCATGGACGACGTTATGCAAGGTGAGCAGGGTGGGGAAGGGCTGCCCAAGGACTGGGCTTGGGAAGGTGGAACATGGGGATTGTGCCACTTCTAATGCCTTCCTTCCCTTTCCATCCAGTTTGTATGCCTGAAGAGGGATTTAAAGGTGAGTCCAGGTGTTTTTTCCCCCTTTGTATCCCCTCACATGAATCCCACCCCATCCCCTTCCCCTCCTCATCTGCTGGTGGTGTCTTTCCTTCCCAGGGACTGGTTTGCTTGGCCACTGATGGTTTTCCAAGAGGAGCCACCAGAAGGGAAGAGGATTTGTCACATGGTAGGGCATTAAAAGAATAAAACCAGGTGGATACAGTACTTTTTGACTCTTCCAGAAGGCAAAAATCCATCGTGAGACGTTTGTTCCCCAAAAAAAAAAACAAAACAAATGCCTTATGTCAAAGCAGATTGCACTGAAGGACATCCTGCTTCAGGACAACGTTCCCGGGTTTATTTAACAAAGAACAGGAAGGTTGGGAAGTTGAGCAGCAGCAGTTGGTGTGTGTGGCACAGGGGTGGTGCTGCAGTAGCTCCAGCCCACCCTGATCCCTCTGCAGGAACTCTTTAGGATAATCCTGTCTTTGATCCACTCCCACCCTTTCAGTCCAGCATGGAAGTACAGGAATTGTGACTTCATGAGGAATGTCTGGCGCTCTCAGACAACAAAACTTCATTTTCTTAACCCAGAATGGAAGCTGGAATCTGCCTCCCAAGCCCTGCCAGGCCTGGGAGCCGCCCCCTCTCCGCATCCTCCGCTGTCACTTCCACGCCTTGGACAATCCAGTCACCACCTGGGCTCTGGGGACTGTGGGGTTTTTTTAGGAATTTGGGATATTTTAATGATTCTGGAGAACATTTTCCTCCAGTCTGGCGCTGCTGGGAGCGTTCCTGCCTCAGGGCAGTCAGAGCTGGCCAGGGGCTGCGGGTGGGTGCTGAGTTTCCCATGGGAAGAGGTTTTGTTACTCCTCTCTCCTCATTTTTCAGCAATGCACTAATTTCTTTTCTTTTTTTTTTTCCCTTTTTTTAACATCTCCCAGAAAACTTTTCTCCACATTAATATTTAGCAGGAAATAGTATCCCACTTTCAGACTGATCCACACTGGGCACTGCCAAGAGATCTCTTTATTAGAGATCCTCTTCCTTTCCAAGCTTTTCCTTTGTTTCTGCAGAAAAATACAATGCAGAGATCACATCAGCTTTATTTTTTCAAGGTTTGCAGGAATTTGGGCTGCAAGAAGAGGATGTGGGCCACAAATTCCATGCCCAAAACCCCACTAGCTTTGATTTCCAGTGTTCTATTTCCAGTGTTTCATGCAAAGAATTCCATCTGCTCTTTGCCCAGCGCCTTCCTCCCTTGTCCCTGCTGGGTTTGAGGGTGAAACAGAAGCATTTGAGGGGCTCTAAATTTCCTAAAAAGTGCTATTTTGGGGCAGTTTGAACCCATGGATTCTTTCCCAAGCTATAGACATGGCAAATTCCATGCCAAAGCCACAGGAGGCTTTTCTTCCCAACCTGAAGCACTCGCTTGTGTACATATTCCTTGGAAATTCCATCTTTTCAAGTTGCTGTTAATTTTTTTAATGTTATATATAAAGAAGTCTCTCCCTTGAGCTTACTCTGTTGTGGGAAGGAGCCCCGTGGGGCGTTGAGGGCTGTGGCGGTTCCGGCAGCGCCGGATCCTGCGGAGGATGCAGGTGCAAGGTGTGAGCCAAGGCCCCATTCCTGGTTTGTCTGTTATTTGCAAATATTATCGGATTAAAGTTGTCATTGGAGCTGTGGCAGCCTCGTTGCAGTGCAGACACGTGGGCCCAGGGTGCTGGAGCAAGGTGGAGGTGATTAATCCCATAAATCCCACTTGGAGCTGCAAGAGGGACCCTGCTGGAGCAGGAATCCCCCCCCCCTCCTCTGCAATAGGTTTTATGGAGCTTGGGGACAGCGTTTGGTGGCCCTGGCTGTGTCACATCAACCCCTGTCCCCACCTGGGGGGGTCCCTGAGCCCCTGGGGGAGGCAAATGGGTGCTGGAGGTGGGGGGAGAAGAGAGGCCCTGGGGTCTGGGGATGGGAATTAAGAGATGGGGTGGGAGTTGGGGGGCTGTGGGTGTGGGGGGGTTATGGGTAGGGGTCCCAGGTAGGGATAGGGGCCACCCTGTGTGGGAGAGGAGGGGTTAAGGTTGGGGGGTACTCTGGGTGCCAGGAATGGGGAATTACGGATGTGGGGGTTCCTGGGGTACCAGGGAGGGAGAGGAGGGGCTTGGGCACCGGGGATGGAGCTGGGGGTCCCTGAGTCCCAGGGAGGGGGGTACAGAGCAGCGGGGTCAGGGCTGGGAAGAGGGAAAGGGGGGAACCAACTCTGGGTGCTGGGGAGAGACATGGGGGGAACCCCATGAGCCGAATTTGGGGGGGATGTGGGTGATGGGCAGAGCGGTACCCGGGTACCAACCGCGGGCGGGGGAATGGGGATGGATCCGGGGGGACAGGGACACGTTTGGGGGGACAGGGACACCTTTGGGGGACAGGGAGACCTTTGGGGGGTGCCTCGCTGTGCGGGGCCCGGGGCGCTGGGGAAGGAGGGGACACCCCGGGGGTGACATCAGGGATGGAGCGGGGGATCCCCAGCTCCGGATCTCAGTTCCCGGTGCCGTTTTCCCGGTGTCCGTGGCCGGCGGTTCGCTCCCGGTGCCCGTGGCCGTTCCCCGGTGCGGTGCCGGTTCCCGGTACCGGCTCCCGGTCCCACCGCCCCCGGAGGGGCCGCCCCGCCCCGCCGCACGTGACGCTGCGCGGTGGCAGCGAGCGCCGGGGCCCCGCTCGGCTCCGCTCGGTACCGGCCCCGCTCCGGGACCGCCCGGCCCCGCCGCCCCCGGTAAGTGCCGCCGTGCGGGGCGCGGGCAGCGCGGTGCCCCCGGGGATCCCCAGTGGGGATGTCCCCCCATCCCCGCCGCGGCACCGGGGGCTCCGTCCGCCCGTGACCTTCAGCGCTGCCGGTACCGGGGGAGGGGATGGGGGGGAGCGCTCCGGGCCTGGGGGAAAAGAGCCGGGCTGGGGGCGGGGGCGGCGGGAGGAGCCCCCCATTGACCCCCCCAAATGTCCCCTCCATAATTACACCCCACAACTTGCCCCCCACCCAACCTGCCCCCCCTCCCGGGTACCCCAAATCCTGCCCCCCTCTTTGCCCCTCATCGCCTCCTCCCCCTGTTCCAGTCTCCCCATTCTGACTCCCGTGTCCCCCCAAACCCAATCTCCCCCCCCACATCTCGAACATGATCCCCCCGGTGCTCCCCCCACCCTGCCGGGCCAGACCCCCCCGGGGGTGTGGGGGGAGCGATGGGGGAGCCCCCCCAGGGTCGCCCCCAGCCCCGCGGGGTCACGCAGCGGCCCGGGGGGCGCACGGGGCCGGGTGGCGATGCCGCATTGGCACGGGGACAGCGGGTCACACCTTGCACGGGGACGGGTCCCACCTGCGCCGGGCCGGGCTTGGCTGCGGGTGTGTTTGCACAGGGACGGGTCACACCTGCTGTGCTGGGGCTGGCTGTGCACGGGCACGGGGACACTGGCACCGATGTCCTGTTTGCACGGGGACGGGGACAATTGCACCAATGTCCTGTTTGCACGGGGACGGGGACACTTGCACGAGGGTCCCTTTCGCACCAGGGACGCACTTGCACGTCATTGTGTTTGCACAGGGCCGGGTCACACTTGCACCAGGGCTGTGTTTGATGGGGACAGTGCCATTTGCATGGGGCCGGTGGCGTTTGCACGAGAACGGTCACATTGCCACGGGGACAGCGACATTTGCACGGGGCCGGTGACACCGGCACGGGAATGATCGCACCTGCACCGGGGGAGAGCCTGGGCAGGGGGTCGGTGGCACTGGCACGGCAATGAGCGTGCTTGCACCGCGCCAGTGACAGTTCCACGAGGGGGGTTGGCGCTGGCTCGGGGTCAGTGACACTGGCGCGGGCGTGATCACATCTCACAGGGTGGGTGACACGGGCACGGGGTCGGTGCCACTGTCCTGGGGTCAGTGCCACCTCCAGGGGCCGGTGCCATCTCCTGGGGTTAGTGCCACTGTCGCGGTGTCTGTGCCACCTCCCGAGATCGGTACCACCTCACGGTGTCAGTGCCACTGTCGCGGGGTCGGTGCCACTGTCGCGGGGTCGGTGCCACCTCCCGGTGTCGGTGCCACTGTCGCGGGGTCCCGGCGCTGTCCGTGGTGCTGCCCGCCGGCAGAGGGCGCCCTCCGGGGGTAGGGGGGGTGGGGCTGGGGGTGTCCGGGGGTCCCCGCGGTCCCCACGCGGTGACCTCGCCCCGCCGCCCCCGCCCCGCTGGCCCCGGCACCCGCAGGGTGGCACTTGGCTCGCTGCCATCAGCAGTTGGCTCCAGGGGTAGCGCTGCCGGCCGGGCGTCCCGGAGAGGGGCTCTGGGGGAGCTCTCGTGTCCCCAGGGAGCGCCATGGGACCCCCTGGACGCCCTCACACCACCTAGACACGTCTCCAGCCAGCAGCACCTCCCGACCCCCAGGTAAGCACCCCTGGGTGCCCCCCACCCGTGGGTGCCCACCCAAGGCGGGCAGACAGGCACCCAGAGCCCCTCTCTCCGCAGGGCAGCAGGATGGCCCAGCAGCGCCATGCCATCCCCCCGCCTCTCAAGGTAGGTGTTGTTGGCACGGGGGGCACACAGCCAGCAGCACCCTGGGGTGCCACCATGGGCATCATCACCCATCCCAGTGCCCACGGTGGCCGTCACCGCTCCGTGTCTTGCAGACGGAGGAGGATTACATCCCCTACCCCAGCGTGCACGAGGTAGGGCAGGGGCTGAGGGGCAGTGCCAGGCTGGGCTGGGCTGGTGGGGTGCCCAGAGCACCCACCACGGCTGTGGGCGCAGGTGCTGGGCCGGGAGGGGCCGTTCCCCCTCATCCTCCTGCCGCAGTTCGGGGGTTACTGGATTGAGGGCACCAACCACCAGCTGAGCGGGGCCCCCGACTCGCCCCCCACGCCCGTGCCCGGCACCCGGGCAAAGCTGGAGGGCAACCACACGGCCAAGATCTACCGCAAGCACTTCCTGGGCAAGGTGAGGCCCTGGGTGTGGATGGGCAGGAGCTTGGAGACCACAAACTCTGGTGCTCCTGGACATGGGTGTGGTGTCCACGGGGATGGGAGCCCCATGGGCCACGGACAGGGGGGCTCGTGGATGTGGGCATGGCAATGGTGCTAGGGGTGGGTTCTCCATGGGAATGGAAGGACATGGAGACCTCATGAACACGGGGTCTTTGGCATGTGGCTGCTTGTGGGCAAGGGTCCTCCATGGGGTGTGGGTGGTGAGGAGGTGGGTGTTGGGTCTCCATGGGCAGGAGAGTCCCTGGTACAGGTGCCCATGGACATGGGGGCTCCATAAGTTTGTGTGTCCATAGGACCTGGATGCCCCAAGGGGTGTGGGGCTCACTGAGTGTAGGTGCCCCATAGGTGGTACCTGCAGGTGCTCATGGACACAGTGCTCCATGGGGATGGGATGGGTGCTTTTGGGTGTGGGGATCCCATGGACACAGATATCCCATGGGTGCTCAGGTGCCTGGGTGTCCCATGGGTGTGGGTGCTCATGGACACGGGTGTCCCGTGGCACAAGTGCCCCCATCCTGAGCGCCCTCAACATCTTCCCCCAGGAGCATTTCAACTACTACTCCCTGGACCCGGCGCTGGGACACCTGGTGTTCTCGCTCAAGTACGACGAGCAGGAGCAGCTCCATCTGCTGCTGCGGTGAGCGGGGCTGGGGAGGCACCCATGGGAGCTGCCGGGCCTGGGGAGGCACCCATGGGAGCTGCCGGGCCTGGGGGCTGCCCTGACCCCCTCCTCGCCCCGCAGCACCCGTGCCCGCACCCTGCACGACGTGGTGCCCATCTCCTGCCTGGCCGAGTTCCCCAACGTGGTGCAGATGGCCAAGGTGGGTGCGCCCCTCCTGCCCCCCAAGGCAGCACCCATGGGTGCCCCCCAAGTGAGCTCCCCTCCCTCCTTCCCACAGCTGGTGTGCGAGGATGTCAACGTGGATCGCTTCTACCCCGTGCTCTATCCCAAGGTGAACGGGCTGCAGGGAGGGGGCACCTGGGCACCCCTGGGTGCCCCTCCCCACCTTCTGACCCCTCCCCACCCCGCAGGCATCCCGCCTCATCCTCGCCTTCGATGAGCACGTGCTCAGCAACCACTTCAAATTTGGAGTCATCTACCAAAAACTGGGGCAGGTACGGGGTGGGGTGGGCGGGGGTCGGGGTTGGGGGAGTCCCTGGGTGGTGCTGGCGCCCATCCCCACCCCCTGCAGACCTCCGAGGAGGAGCTTTTCGGCACCACGGAGGAGAGCCCGGCCTTCGCCGAATTCCTGGATGTGCTGGGTCAGCGGGTGCAGCTGCGGGACTTCAAGGGGTGCGTGAGGGGATGCCAGGGGATGGGAAGGACCCTCGGGGTCAGGGTGCCTGTGTCACCCACCCACTCACCCACGCAGGTTCCGAGGGGGGCTGGATGTGACCCACGGACAGACGGGCAGCGAGTCGGTCTATTGCCACTTCCGTGACAAGGAGATCATGTTCCACGTCTCCACCAAGCTGCCCTACACTGAGGGGGACGCCCAGCAGGTGGGCACCCATGGGGGGTGAAAGGAGGGGGGACACTTGGGTGCTTGAGAGCAGGGGGTGGGAGGTGGTTCTGGGCACTTCTATGGGGTGGAAGGGCTGTGGGGGCTTTGGGGATGTCCCATGGAATGGAGAGGACTCGTGGGTCACCATGGGTGGGGTGGGCATCTGTAGGGCCCAGGAGATGGCAGGGCACTCATGAGTGTGGGGAAACATCTTTGGGATGCAGAGGGCTGTTAAGGCACCCATGGGTGCCAGGAAGGAGCTGTGGGATGCAGGGGGCTGGTGGAGCACCCATGGGAGCTGGGTGCATCTATGGGGCACAGGGGCTTTCATTCCTTTGATGCCCTTGGTGTGACCACCCTCTGTCCCTCGTGTCCTGCTGCGTCCCCCCGTGTCCCTCTGCACCCCACCTGTCCCCACAGCTGCAGCGGAAGCGTCACATCGGCAACGACATCGTGGCCATCGTCTTCCAGGACGAGAACACCCCGTTCGTCCCCGACATGATCGCCTCCAACTTCCTGCACGCCTTCGTGGTGGTGCAGCTGGAGCAGGGCGGCGCCCAGGGCACCCTCTACAAGGTACCCCCCGTGCCTCAGTGTCCCCGTGCCCGTGGGGGCCGGCGGGGTGTCCCCGTCACCCCCTCACCCGCCGCAGGTCTCCGTCACCGCCCGTGACGATGTGCCCTTCTTCGGCCCGCCGCTGCCCGACCCCGCTGTCTTCAGGAAGGTGAGAGCCCGTGGGTGCCACCTGGGAGCCCCTGGGGACCCCCACCCATCCACCCACCCACCCACGGTGCCCCCGGGCCGCCCGCACCCCGCAGGGCCCCGAGTTCCAGGAGTTCCTGCTGACCAAGCTCATCAACGCCGAGTACGCCTGCTACCGCGCCGAGAAGTTCGCCAAGCTGGAGGTGCGGGCACGGGGATGAGGGCATGGGGCTGCGGGCACTGGGGGCACCCAGAGGGGCTGCGGGCACGGGGCTGGGGGCGCTGGGGGCACCCAGAGGGGCTGGGCACGCCGTGGGGCAGCACGAGGCTGTGAATGTCGGTGCCGTGGGTGCCGTGTCCACTGTGGGACCCGCACACAGCGTGGGTGGCAGGGGCTGGGTCCCCGGCTGGGCAGGGCGGCGGTGCCCGGGTAGGGGGTGTCTCACGGGGGGGGAACAGCAGCGCGGTGGGGAAGGGGGTTGCGAGGGGCGGCCCCGCGTGGGTGCAGCGCTGGGCTGTGGGTGCCTGGCGTGGGTGCAGCCGTGCGGCGTGGGATGAGCTCGCGTGGGTGCAGCAGGCAGGGCTGGGTGGCAGCAGTGGGTGCGGGGCGCTGCGGGCGGCGTCGCGTGGGTGCAGCAGGGCGGGGGCTGGTCCTGCGTGGGTGGCGGCTGAGTGGTGCGGGGGTGGGTGTCTGGCATCTGGCACGGCACAGCAGTGCGGGCTGGGTGTGGGCTGGGTACGGGGGTGGATGCGGGGCTGGGTGCCGGCTGGGTGCGGGGCTGTGTGCGGGCCGGGTGGTCTCGCGTGGGCGCAGCAGTGCGGGGCTGGCGCGCAGGAGCGGACGCGGGCGGCGCTGCTGGAGACGCTGCACGAGGAGCTGCAGGCGCGCAGCCAGGCCATGCTGGGGCTCAGCCCCGACGATGAGCGCCCCGACAACGGCGGCGCCGCCCCGGGCTTCTTCGAGTCCTTCAAGGTGCGGCGCGGGGGTCCCGCAGTCCCGCACGCAGCGCTGCGGGGCCGGGCTCCCTCCCCAGGTCCCCACCCAGGACACGCCCCCGGCACTGCCCACGCCCCTGTAGTGACCACGCCTCTTTGCTGTGACCACGCCCTGGGCCCTGGCCCCGCCCCCTGCGCGCGCAGCCGATCTGCTGGGGTGTGGCTGCGGCCACGCCCACCTCGGGTCCCGCCCCCTCACGGACCACAACCGCCCCGTGAGGGCAAGCCCCGCCCCGTTCCTCTAGAAACCACGCCCGTGTAGGCCACGCCCCTTCATCGGCATAAGCCCCGCCCAAATTGCTGGTCGTGCCTCGGGTCTTAAGCTCCGCCCCTTACTACAGGCCCCTCCTATCTCACCTTTGGCTCCGCCCCCCCGGTACCCGGTTCTCTCCCCGGTACCCGGTTCCATCTCGGTACCCGGCTTCCCCCGGTGACTGATCCCCCCTCCCGGTGCTCAGTTTCCCCCAGTACGTGGTTCCCCTCTCGGTGCCCGGTTTTCCCCCGGTGCCCGATTCTCTTCCAGGTGCCCGGTTACCCCCCCGGTGCCCAGTGCCCCCCAGTACCCGGTTCCCCTCCCGGTACTCGGTTCAGCCCCCGGTTCCCGGTTCCCCCTCAGTACCCAGTTTCCCCTCCCAGTGCCCGTTTCCCCCCCGGTACCCGGTTCCCCTCCCGGTACCCGGTTCCCCGCGCCCCGTGTCCCCGGTCTCTGACCCGCTGCCGCCCCCAGTCGCTGCTGGTGCCCGGGAGCCGCCGGGGACGCCGCGGCAGCGCCATCGGGCTGGGCTCGGTGGAAGAGGTGGGTACCGGTACCTCGCTGTCCCCCCTCGGTGTCCCCCCGGTCCCGGTGTTCCCCCGGTTAACGGCGCCCCGCAGGCGCTGCTGGTGCCCGGGAAGAGCCCGTCACGGCGGCGGCCCGGCCCCCTCGGCTCCCGCCGCTCCAGCGCCATCGGCATCGAGAGCATCCAGGAGGCGCCGGCCGGCAGGTGAGCCCGGTACCAGCATCTCCTGATGTCCCCTCCCGCTGTCACCTCCCGGTGTCACCTCACTGCCGTCGCCTCCCCGCAGGGACGGCCCCGCAGCCGCCGACGGCTCCAGCTCCACACACAGCTCCCCCGAGAGCCGCCGGAACCCCGACAGGTCCCGCAGCTGGCACTGGGATGGGGACACGGGGACAGGAGGGCACTGGGGGGGGGAATATTTGGGGACCGGAGGACACTGGGGTGGTGTGGCAACGGGACAGGGTGGCACCAGGATGGGGTGACTCCAGCACCGGGTGACATGGGGACTGGAGGACACTGGGATGGCGCAGCTCAAGGACAGGGTGACACCAGGATGGGGTGGCACAGGGATGGGACAAGTGAAGGTGACACAGCGACCGGAGGGATGGGACAGCAAAGGAATGCAGAGGGACAGAGTGGCGGCGGGGTGGGGTGGCACCAGGATGGCACAGGGACAAGGTGGGGACAAGACACCAGAGGGACAGGGTGTCACAGGGACTGGCTGACCCAGGGGCTGAGTGGCACCAGGTCTGTATGTCCCAGGGACAAGGTGGCAGGGGGCTGTGGGGTGGCATTCGGGTGGCTTGGATGGAGGTTGGCATGAAGGTGGGTGGCACAGGGACACAAGGGACATGGGGACAGGATTGCATGGGGCTGGCACCTCCCAGGGCTGGGATGAGGTGGGGACAGGGTGCCACAGGGATGGGACATGCCGGGGCCAGGGTGACATGAGGATGCAGTGTCCCGGTCGGGGTGGTGTGGGGACAGGGTGTCCCGGGGCCAGCACAGCATCGCAGCGGGGCCACGGTGGTGGCCACGAGGCGCGGTGCCAGCCTGTTGTGGCCTTGGGGACCGTCCCTGGCCTTGGGGACTGTCCCTGGCAGGGCCGAGAAGCCGGAGCCGCCGGATTTCTCCCGCTCCTCCTCCAGCGCCAGCAGCTTCGGCAGCGCCGCGGAGGAGCCCGGCGAGCCGGGACGGGTACGGGGAGCCCGGGGTGGGGTCCGGGGGGCACTTTGGGGTGGGCAGCGCCCCCTGACCCCCCTGTGCCCCCTCAGGAGAGCCGCTCGCCCTCGGAGAGCCACCGCGACGCCTTCACGGACACCCCCTGGCCGGATGAGCCCCCCGGGACCCCCCCAGGTAGCCCAGCACCCCCGGGTCGGGGCGCTGCGGGGCTGGGGGGCTCCTCGGGGTGCTCACGGTCCCCCCCTTTGCCCCAGGCCGCCGCCCGCCTGACTCCCCCTGCCCTGAAATCAAAATCCAGCTGGAGCAGCCCCCCCAGAACCCGGTGAGGCTTTGCCCCCTCCACCCGTGCAGAGTGGGGGCGCCCACCGTGGGGTGCCCCCACTGATGTCCCTCCCACAGGGCTCATAGTCACCCCCCGACCTGCGGGGGTGTCACTGCTTCACCCCCCTCTGTGTGCCACCCCCGTGCCAGGAACTGAAGCCATCGTCCCCGGTGCAGGATTTGGGGAGGGGGGGACCCCCAACAGAAATTGGGATGTGCCCCCCCCCCCACACTCCAGACAATCTCTGTCACCCCAAAAACCCTTTGGGTGAGGGGGTGATGCACCACAAAGGGGCCCCCCCTCTGCCGTGACCCCAAAATGAGGAGTGGGTCCAACCCCAGCATCATCCCCTCCCCTAAAAAAACCAGAGGGGACTCAAATCCAGGGTAACCCCAAAGTGGAGCTCCCTCTCCCCCCCTTTATTTTAAGGGACAAAAGTTCCGGAATGTGCCGGAGGCTGGAACTGGGGGGAGGGGGAGGAATATTTTTTCACACCCTCCCAAAACTGTGTTTGTGTTTCCCGTGAGTCCTGTATAAAATAAAGGTTTATTTATCGCTACCCTGGGGGGCGTCTCCAATATCCCCAAAACCCCAAACGCCAGTGGGGGCTGTAAAAACAATCATTTTGGGGAAAATGTTGGGGTTTCACCGAGCAAAGCCTTCCTTTGATGGTGCCTATTTTTGGGGTGCTGTGAGTACCCCAAAATACAGCAGGCAGTGCCCTCAGCCCCCCTCCCCGGTGCCTCTTTCAGCTCTGCTGGTCAGCCCGGCGTCAGGAGCGGCTTTTGGCCACGGCCCCATGGCCAGCGGCGTCCTGCCAACCCCCCGGCCAAGGCAGAGTGGCTCCCACCCCCCCGAACCCCCAAAAACCACGCGGCACCCCGGGAGTGGTTAAACATAGCCCGGGTTCTGGGAAGGGCCAGCAGCCGGCCCCGCTCGGGAGCTGGCACTGCCTGGAGGGCAAAGGGGGGGTCAGTGTCCCCCAAATCCTGCCCTGATGGGGTCAGAGCCCCCCAAATCCTGTTCTGATGGGGTCAGAGCCCCCCAAATCCTGCCCAGCCAGGGTCAGAGCCCCACTAATCCTGTTCTGATGGGGTTAGAGACCCCCAAATCCTGGTCAGTGCCCCCCAAATCCGGCCCTGCCAGGGTGAGAGCCGCCCCCAGCGGG